>JAPYYS010000609.1:0-127126 GCA_030522525.1 Campopleginae sp. 14b | reverse complement strand
GGTGGTGGGGGGTTGCGGGGGGGGTGTGGGGGGGGGGGTGGGGGGGGGGGGGGGGGGGGGGGGGGGGGGGGGGGGGGGGGGGGGGGGGGGGGGGGGGGGGGGGGGGGGGGGGGCAGAGAAACGGAGAACGGGGAAAAGAGGGCTTCCAGCTATGGAAGGAGGACTGCAGACTACTACCCCTTCGCCTACACCATGATCAATATTACGCCCACACTCCTCGAGAACCACGACGGCATCCAAACGCTCTCTCCTCGACCCTACGAGACGAACTTGTTCCTGCTCCCTGTCTACCTCTCTCTCTCTTTTAGTCTCGCCGTTGCACCGAGCCATAGGCTCGTCTGTTCTTCTCGCATTCCCAACTTTCAAAATATATCATGCATTTTTACGATCAGAGTCCATTTTCATTTTCACCTATTTTTTACCGACCGTTAAGGCGAAAACCGATATTTTTATCGTCACTAGGAAATTCTCAATATTAATAATTAAGCTTTGAAATAATGAACTTACCCCCCGATAGGTTCGCTGCGACCTTACAGGCTGCGTCGTCATCCCTTGTTTTTCGCACTTTGTTACACACAAGCCTGGCCATCATATATATACGAGCAAGCTAGACGTCTTGATCCTGAAGCTCAAAATTAATCGATAGTTTTTACCTCCCTTCAGCAACAAAATGACAAGCCTTTCCGGTCTCTCTATACTTTCCTCTTTTCCTTCAAGGAAACTCGGAGCATTCGCGAATTAACCGGAGCGGGGGAGTCTGGAAAGTGCTTTTGGAGCTAAATCCTTGAAGCATCGAAGCAACAGAGGCAACGTCAGGACAAGAAGGATCGAACATTCAAACGTTTTTCACTACCACAGTTAAAAAGTATTTCATCATATTTTCTAAATAAATCAAAGAAAAGGATCAAAATGGAGAATCGTGAGGAGGAAGAAAATTAACATTTCCATGATTGTATAAATATGGCTAAGACTTTGTTTCATATCGTTTGATTCCTTTTGTCATGCAACTGCATATTTTCACAAGAATAATTTTTCTAAATATTTTTATTCGTTTTTTGTCTCATTTTTTATTCAACTTTCGAATAAAACGAGAAACGCTTGAAATATTTTCGCTTTATTTGACATTTTGCCGTTCTATCGAAACGAAGCAACGAACGAAGCGTAGACTGCTGAAAAAAATCGTGGTTCCAAGTAAATGAGAGAACTCGCTCGATCTCCTTCGTTAGCGACCCTGCGAAAAATGATACACAGTGCAAATACCTACTCGAGTCTTAATTAATGAAATAATTTCAAGGGCCAACGAGCCCTTGGCCGACTGAATCAAAGTCTCGAACTGGACATCGTGGGCGACAAGTTTTTCACATATTCCATTAAAATTCAATCATTTTTCGTCTATATCGTTGTCGAATAATTTGAATTTGTAAACTCTAGTATTTAATAACTCGAAAACTATGTAGAAGAAAAATGTCAAAAAAATGTCCTTTTCTTTCTTTCTTCTTCTTAATATTATTTTTCTGTTGAAATGAAGTGAAAAATAAATAAATAAAATTAAGGACAGTGTCCATGCTGAATAATATGTTGCCATGGTAAAAATATGGAAAAATTCAAAATAATGAGAATTTTATGAAAATCTCTTTACTCTTTAGACTTGAATAAAAAAATACAAATATTTGAGATTTTTCTTGTATGACAAATCGTTGATTTTCCATGGCAGACAGAGTCTGAGTAAAATGGAATGAAAACGAATAGTTGACTCTCGAGATATTTTCTATCGATCTTAGTTGCTGCGAGGGAATACGAAGTGGAATAACGAGAGGCGCTCACTCATTCGGCACAAATTGATGATGAAACTTGGATTAATTGGATATTTTGCTGCGCTATTAATGAAAAAGTTTCTCGGGGTTAAAGGCGCCTGATGAAAATATATTTGGAGTTTGGAAAAGTCGTGTCAACGTCGCTAGTGATAAATTTTGATTGATTTATTTGAGCCTCCCTTCGTACCTTCATTTTTCATTTTCTTTGTGTCCTTTTCGCCCTCGGTCTGACCAAAGCCGATTTTTCTACTTACCAATTGGTCGGAAGCGCGTGGGGCCTCGCGCCCAACATTTTTCCACCATTTTCGTACTTATTTCTCCTTACACATCGTACATTTCCACATGGGATCTTGCAAAAATCCATTTGAGGACGAGACTGGGTCAGATTGACCCCAGGCATGTTTAAAGGCTTGCCGCGTAGCCAGTGACGTTACGAACGATACGAAAAAATGCAAATTTTTTATCATATTTTACAAATTTGGATTAAAAAAATCTTGTTTTTCTATACATTCGATGAGTTCAGGCTCTTTTGGCTATTGTACGCTTTTTTCATTGACACACCGTTAGTCATGTTGCCCAGTCAGTGCTCGTTGATTATTCGACATTCGATGGCCTACAGGGTTAAAAGGAAAAAGAGAAACTCGAGGAAATGGCAATTGAGAATGAAGCAAGAAACGCTGCTCTACAGGGAAAAGGGACAGAGTCGTTTTTGTGTATTTGTGCTCTCAACTCGTCTTTCCGGGCGTATCTCGGCCCTCGACACTCTTAATCCTTGGAGCAAGCTCCGGAAAGATAGTCGCAGTGTTAATTCGAAAACATAATCTGCGTGGCATGCGTGAGCTCAAGGCTTTTACGAGGCTCCTTCCTTGCTCCGATGTTATTTAGCCTCAGCTCTCTGGTGCTGCCCCCTCAACCCCATTTTCTCCGTTAATCCCCGGAAATGCTCAATTGCTCGCTGTTTCAGCTACGACGATATAACATTTTCATTATCGCTCTCGAAAATTTTCCTATCCTACGCTTTTTCCTTCAGCTGCTAGCAATTATTATTAGACACTTTCGGCTCGAGTCAAGTACAAATAAAAATTATTCCATTTTAAAGAGGCTGGCTACATACGACAAATTTCATAACAATTTCATGAAATTTTGTTACAACATTGCACAATATGCCAAATATATATATGTCTGGATCCTATGCTTACGCGCATGTTAACTCTAGTGCATAATAACTCGATAATTATGCAGAAGAAGCTTTTTTCAATATTTTTCTATTTATATTGAACGAAATTAAATGAAATTGTAATAATTTTGAATTCTGATTGGATTCATCGTATTTTTAACACTGCCCGTCTTTTTTTTTTCCAAGTTTTCGTCTCTTAATGAAAAAACAAAAACAACTTGATTAGTAATTTTCGTATTTTGAATTTTATTATTGGCATGAGGTGGTTGTGCTTCTGCAGGACACTGCCTAGGAATAGTAGATTGTTGCTGGTTGAGTGTCAGAGCGAGAGCACTCTCGGCTTTGCCTTAATTGCCGTAGACTCGCCTGCTAATTAGTTTACATTACACTCTCGGGGTGTCCTAGCCCCTATGTACGAAATTCCTCTGAACCCTCTCTCTCTCTCTCTCTCTCTCTCTCTCGTACTCCCTTGCCTCCTTAGACCTCTCTCCATTCTCCAACAACATTCAACACTTGCATAACACGTTTCCATTGTGGTTGGAAAAGCTTTCGATACTTTATTTCATCTCCGCAGTGCCTCGTTTCCCCCCCAAATCTCATAGCCAAGAAGTTGCTGCGTTTACGAGCTCGGGCTCGTCCGAGACTTGGCTTTCATTGAGAAATTCTGAAAGACTCGTTTTTGATGAAAAAAAAATATATATATATATATATTATCTTATTTTTGTGAGAAAATTGTATTGACCTTGAAAAATTGTTCTCTTAACGATTATTCCAGTCATTTTGTCCACGTCCATTTTTAATGCTTTAATGCTCGGGCTTGCGACTCCTGTCGCAATTCAATCAAGAGCCATGCATATTTGAAGCGTACCTTGCTCAAGATATGTCTATACTATCGATTTATCGAATCGCTATAGGATACTGCACACTAAACATTCCTGCAGCACAATAATTCATTTTTTCCACCGGAATATCTCATCTTTTTTTCCAACCATCCCTTTTCCCCCCCCCCCCCCCCAGAAAAATATATTGGCTCGAAAAATATGGATACTCAAAAGAATCAGACAAAGTGTCAATGGAAATGAATTTTTTTCGATTACCTTGAAGTCTGTATCGCTGAAATGCAACCAATTCGTTTTTTATTTGCCAAAGCTCGTTATTTATATTTATGGAGATAATAAAAGGATCAATTTTTTGGGCCAGACAAATAAATCGTCTCGAAAAATTGGCATCATGTAAAAAATTAATAAAATTCAATATTTTCCGTTGCATTTCGACGTTGCGAGCCATAAGTTTTTGTGTGCGGTTAAAGTGAGAACGTGATCTCATGAAGTTATCGGATTCACTCAAGTCAGAGGATGACGAAAATTACGAGAGCGCGCGGGCTGGTACGTGCGCGGATTGAAATAACTGAGAGACTCGAGAACAGAGAGCCTCGGTGTTATCACCTGTTGCCAGGCCGTGTGGTCTCGCGCTTTTCCAAACCGACTCCGCACAGATAAACAAAGAGAAAGATGAATTTTTCACCCGCTTCTTTCCGCCTCTGCGACGACCACTCTCCAAACCGTTTCTTCACTTTCGCACGTGAATCGCGGCGCCCTCCCAATATCTTTTCGCTATGAAATTTCCCTCTCCATTGTGTTCCCCCAAATCGGATCACAAAATTCATTCATATCGAAGGCGAAAAGACAAAAAGTGACAAGAAAAAATGCAGAGAAATGTCGAAAAAAAATATATATATATATATAAATTTTCGTATTGTAAAAAAATTCTTTCGAATCGTCTCGTCGTATCGACGATATATTATTAGTCAATGGAAAAAGCTCAACGGCCAAAACGGCTCGATGAGAAAAAAATAAATCGATCGCGACGGAAAGAAAATTTAGCGTTGCGACGCAGCGCACGTCACGCTACTGCTATACAAATTTTCTTTCTTAATATAGTGACAAGATATTTTGTTTGTTGCTGCAACAAAAGTTTCGTGTCAAATGTCATCTGCCGCAGGAGGAAAAAAATGTTGCTCCCGTAGCAAATGTTTCTCGAAGAGCAACAACAAAGTGTAACAGCAGCAAATTATATTTGCTAAAAATAAATCGGCTCGTAAAAATGAGGTTTATTTTAAAAATTGAACAAATATTCAGTAAAAAATGAGAAAAAAAAAAATAATGAATCAATAAGAAACACAATTATTCTCAAGCATTGTAAAAAATAGAATCGAATGCTCTCCGTGTCTGGAATGGGAGGATAAAAATTGCAGAAAAATGAAATGTTTGCCCCCCGATAAGAATCGTCTCTCGTGTTTCTTGGCCTATTTTTTTCATTTCTGCTCGTTAAAGAGTTTCCGAGAGTTGCACGTGACCGTACGTCGCGTGTCATCTTCTCGCATGCACGCCGGAAATTTGTAATCGCCCCCACGAAGCCCATCGCCGCATAAAACAAATTTTTTTCTACAAATTTGGCAATGTGCTGACGCAATTTTTTCAATATGAAATATAGCGCGACATAGGGAAAGAAAAAACGTGAATATATGGAGGCGCAAACGAGCCAAGCACGACGCGGCAGACTGTACGAAAGTTTGTAGTATATAGAGATGCGCGAATGTGGTTGCGCGTCGGTCCATCTTTCGCGGCGAACGCTATATTCTTCAGTGTCGCGTCAGCCCCCGGCCCCGCTGCACCACGTATATTAACCATCATCCAGGTCCAGCTACCTTACTTACCTTGCTCTTTCTCTCTTTTCCTCTCTCTCTCTCTCTCTCTCTCTCTCTCTTCTTCTGTTTTCTCGTTCTCCTCAACCTCTTGTATACTTATATATATATATATATATATATATATAGCCGGGAGTACATCTATGTAGAGATAAGGACGAGCCAACAATCCGCGAATAGCTGGCCGATCGTTTGCCAAAGCGTATTTATTTATCGAATAAATAAACGTTCATTATTATTTTTGTTGTTGGCGTGACCAAAGCTTTTGATTATATTTTCTCCCATTTCCAAAGCGATTATCGACTCCGGTCTTACGATCAACTCGGCCCATTCCTCCGAACAATAATTTCTTCATTTTCCTAATGCCCCGGGAATCCTAAAGCTCCTGGCCCTTCCGGATATCGAAGAAAATTATTAGCTACGCGTAAAGAAAAACTACCACGCTCTCGTTATTCTCGAACAACCCCCTACGAGCCTCCAACGTGCTCTCTCTCGCTCTATCGCTCTTGCAACCTTTCTCCCTTCTCCCCTCATCCCCTTGAAACAGTGCAACGTTTTACGAGCAGACAGAACATCAGCCCTCGTCGTTTCACAGTGTCGATTCGAGTGCCGTCGCTTTCCTGGATAATTCTCCACCGGCAAGTCCTTCATTTCATTTTTAATCTTTCTCTCTCTGTCTCGATATTCGTCACATGTGCCCATTATGGCTCGAGATCCTTCACAAACAATCTGCTTCTCCTTTTTTTTGTCCAAAATATTTTTTCACCTTTTTTTTCAAGGCACAAACTTTTTGGAAGAAAAAAAGTGATTTAAAGAATTTTTTTCGTTTTGATCGATTCACGTGGCGTTTTAGCTCGTCCGGTTGTTTCTTTTTTTCTCACATTTTTTTATTCCCTTCTCTATATGGGACTAGGAATTTTGCATGACAACAAATTTTTGTCGCACCCCGCGAACCCGAGTGCTCCAATTATTTCGTCTCGTCACAGCAAACACATTCGTCCCAATCTCTCAACGACTATCAATCAATCTAGTGCTTATCGCATTCCCGATATTGTCAATATTGCAATGCAGTCGTTGCAGTTTTTCTCGTGACAGCTGCAATTTCGGGATTTTGAGTTTTTTTTAGTCCACGAACGTCCGGGAAATGCAACGATAAATATTCCCTTTTATTGACAACTCGTTTTCAAAATTATCGAAATTTATTACGTTGAAGCTTGCGTCGTTGGAATGCAACGAAATTCAGTTTTTTCCTTTACCCAAAACTCATCATTTTAATTGTGATGATGAAACTATCGGCTTTTCCCCCTAGAAAAATATTATCGGCTCGAAAAATGTGAATAATGAAAAAAAATGTAATAATCGTCAATAAAAATGAATATTTTTCCATTACATTAAAGTTTGCATCGCTGGAATGCAACGAAATTGGCTTTTTCTTTGCCAAAGTTCATTATTTATATTCAGAATGAAAGTGCGATTACAAAACGATCGATTTTTCGCCCCAGGATAATGAATCGGCTCGAAAAATGTCGATAATTAAAAAATGATGAATAAAAATCTTCAGGATCATCCAAATTTTGCATCTAAATAATTTGCTCCGCCAACAACAACAAAAAGGTATCTAATTGCCATCAAGGGTGCAAACTTTTCTGCATTTTATTTCCATGGATAATACGAAGGTGGAAAAACCGCCATCCTAGCACGAGGATCCCTCCTTTCGTTTTATTCTGCGTGGCTAAAAATAAGGAGCGGAAAAGTTGAAAATTTCGGGGCAAAATGTGACACGACGAGAAAAATCGAAGCGTAGAAAATAAAAGTCCAACAAATACCAAAGTGGTTTTAACGATTTTCTCTCTCAAGAGATGCCTGACGAGAGTCGTAATGTTTCGTTTGAAAGATAAATTGGCTATTAAACTATTATTGTATTTTGGAGACGAAGATTCGAGAATAGAAACGTCAACACGCCCGGCAATCGTTAAAGACTTTCTTCACGACTCGTCCTTACACTTGGTCGTTACATTTTATTAGACTTTCCGACCGAATCCCCGAATATTTGCTGCTTCCGCGACAAACCGATTTTCACTTTGTACAACGTCCAGCAGCTCCTTCACACTTTTGTCAAAATAGATCGCTTTCGAAAGAAGAAAAAATGAAAGAAAAACTTGGAAAAATATTCTCCAATTACTGTCTCCGGGGCTGTTAGATTTTTATCATTCTGGAGGACGAATATTTCGTCAATCAATGGAAAGTTTCAACCTACGGATCGCTTCTTTGCCGACTTTTATTTGTTCGGCATTTTGAAAAATTGATAAAAAATCTTTGGCATCGTATTCTCATTCCTGAAGCTTTGAAATGATATCCTAAATGTTTGTGCTCCGTTGGACACGGGAGCTTGAAGCAGAATCAATGAAAAGTAAGCGCAGGAGTGAATAATGAATTTTAGAGAATCCCTAACAAAATGGAATTGGCACACACACATTGCTGTTTCCACTCCGAGAGAATAATTCTCTGACGAATAACGAGGAGGTATCGGCTTGGTTTTGGAAATTCGTGGAGTGCAGAATCAAAGGTCGCGATTTAGCTGCTCGATATGCTGATATAGATACGAAAGTAAAGACGAGAGTAATGCGCCGTGTGTATCGTTGGGGAAAGACCAACGGTAGAAATTGGCGATGGAATCGATGGGCAAACCCGAGATGACGAGGTGACCCAGGCCGAGAGCCCAAATGCAAATGTGCAGCAGCGGGCGAGCAGCCTCCAAGTCTGCGAGAGGCTGAAAACAATTCTCGACATACCTACGACGCACATACCTCACACAACCAACAACCGAGAGCCAAGCCTTCGCCTCCCTCATATCCTTGGTCGCCACCTCCACTCTGACATAACATTCGCCGACCTATCCTAACCCGGCTCTCACGAAATTCAGCCCTCGACGAAGAAACCAATTCTCCCCCTAAACTGCTGCTCAATTACTCCGCGGATACTCCATCGATTTTACAAAATCAAGGCTCCGGCAGATCAGAATGGGAGGATCCTTGCTGGCTATCGGCAAACGAACGAAATTTCGCTTAAAAAACTATGCAAAATTTGCAGTTTTTTTCTTCTCTCTGTACAAACTTGTACACAATATTTGAGGAAATTTGTAGAAATTAATGGGGTTGGAGGATTTTTCAAAAATCTCATATTTCACAGTTTGACCGACATTTCCAAAATTCAATGCGAGATTTAGTGACTCGCTGGGCAAACGGGCGACGGCTGTCGATTAGTTTTTCCAAGTTTGTGCTGCGCAATGTTCCTCCCAGCTTATAGACTCCGGAATATATGCAACAAACATCGCTGTATATAGCAATTAGTATGAAAGAGGAATCGAGAGAATGGGAGCATATCGTCTATCGCTTAGCAGCAGACGTGCGTCCAGTAGTACAGTCTCTCTGAAAATGCAGAGGATCCATAAAGCTCGCTATATTCTCTTGCTATAGCATCGAACATGCCCAAACCTCTCCATTGGAATCACTCAAATCCTGCTCGGCTATTCTTCGATCATTCGATTCGGCACACTCTCTTCTTCCTCACCGACACAAATGTCGATTTCTCTCCTCCACCCTTATAACGAAAAGCTTTTAAGCTCCCCTCCACATCGACGCTTTTCCCATATTCACATGATTCCTCTTTTTCTCTTTTATTGAAAGATATTGATTGATTTTTTTTTCAATTATCCAGATTTCTTCGGGCCGATAAATCTTTCTGGATGTAAATGTCCAAAACGATGCAAACATTTAAGCGTAATATAAATCTCATACGTTAATTATATGGGTTAATAAAACTTTCGTACGAGCATGTAACGTCGAATGAAAAGAATCCTTAATTATTCTCATGATGTCCAACCCCACAAGCTTCTCGTCATACCAACATCCTCCTCCCTTCCAGGCAATTGGGCTCATCGCCAAGAAGCTAGAGTTGTCATGAAATCAACGATTCGTATCGCCTCTTTTTCGTCCCTCGTATCTCCGTGTATTTATACATACTCAAACCGCTACGATCGCGTGTCTCATCCACCGCTTAGACTCGAGCAGTATTTCTCAAATTTCTCAAATTTTGCATTTTATGGTCCATGCGAAAATTGAATTGAAATTTGCATCGTTGGAATGCAACGAAAATCCTTTTTTTCTCATTACGTAATCATTTTATTAATTCATTTAAATGATAAATAAAAAGTTTAACCTCATTTCAAAGTAATAAATGAATTTAATGAATATTAGGATTCAAATTTGATAGTGACCAATTGGTTTTTGCTCGGAAAAAAAAAAACATTTTGGCTCGAGAATTTCTTACAATTTCGATCTCGAAACTGCTGCTCCAGTTTAACGTTCGATTGCTCATTCGATTTTCTGGCTCGAGTTCCGGGCCATTCGTAACGGCCAGCAATAAAGTTGCACACAATCTTGAGAAAAACAATTGTTTAGTCCCCGTTGCGATAGCTCGTGAAACAAAAGTATTTTCATCAAGTCGGGGCTCGCGCCAACGCGAAAACAATCGGCCTGAGATTTAAGCGCCAGAGTTTATCGAACAATTCCTTTCTCGTGATATTTATAAAACTAGTGATGCGGGCAAGCCAATGCTCGGACGTGAAGGAGAAACGGTACGTGGAGATCAGACCGCGCGTGACGTTTTATCTTCCGGCCGTTCTTTTGTGATCTTCTCGACAAAAAAAACATGAAAATACGGAATAGAGAGAGAGAGAGAGAGACCGAGAACCGGAAATGGATACACAGGACTTTCCAGACGCGTGGCTCACACTTTTCTCCCACTAAATACAACGAAATTCTTTTTTTTCTTTGACAAAGCTCATTATTCATATTCAGAATAAATTGCGATTATAAAACTATCGGTTTTTCGCCCTAGACAAATAAATTGGCTCGAATCATTTGGATAATTAAAAATTCAACAAATTTTTTTCAATTTAAAGAGATTTTTATAAATTGAAGAAATAAAAAAAAATTGACCAAATAATGAATAAAAATCAGTATTTTTCGTTTCATTCGAACGCGTTGCAAGTTTCAAAATCATTAAATGTGATGGAGAGCGACGTTCAGCATCGAATCCATCGCATATATAAACGTGCTACGTTAGACCCTGAAGAATCGAGGAGTGCAGAGTTAAGATTTGGCTCGATGCTTTTGTCTTCTTACAATGGCCAACTTTTGCTCTCTTTCGATCCACGGAGTTGCATTTCTCCTCACTTTTCCGCGTCGCGCTCTCTTTTTCGAGGATACGTTATATATTTCCGCGGCCTAGGCCTCAATTCTAAGCCCCTCGATCTCCGCAACTAGAACCACCAGCCCAGCCCAAACATGATCCTTCTCTCGAGCATACGAAATTTTCCAACTTTTTTTTTTCTTCAATTTTTAGTTTTTTAATTCTTTCAAGTCTAGGACACAAAACAACGGGCCCAATCCAAAGTTAGTTGGGGTTAGGCCTCCTCGCTCCCCGAATAACCCAGTTTAGTTGAATAAGCGAAGCGCGCTGTTACCCCCGCGCGAGGAGGTTATCTCACCCTCTGCTTATATCCCCCATGGGAATATAGTACACGTCCCAGACTCCCTGCTCCCCCGCTATACATTTTTTTTCTTTTCCACGCTCTCTGCCTCCTCCTCTCTTTCTCCTTTCTTCCTGGTTTTACGTTTAATGAATATTAGTGCGTGGCGTGACGACCACCACCTGGCATCTATTTCATCTCGGCTGTTAAACATTTTTCTGACGTTTATGCAATCCGCCACTTTTCCTTTTTTTTCTTCTCCTCCAAGTTTTCTATTTTTTTTCCTTAACATACACATTTTTCAACTCTGATATTTTGCCAGAAAAACTGTCATCGTCTCAACGGGCTATTAAGCAGGGTACACACAATAATGTTACTCGAAAAGCATAGGAAAATTCAAAATTATTACAATTTCATGAAATTCTCTTTAGCATACTCTTTAGTATTAAATATTAATATATCTTTTACATATTGTAGAGTTGAATTATTCGCCAACTATGAAGACGAAAAATTGATGCTAAATTAATATTAATAATAATATTAAAATTAATATTCTTATTATATCCCTGGTATGGAACAATTGTCATTTTTTTGCTTGCTTCTTGAGATGATCAGGGGACTGGGCGCCTCGTCGCTGTTTCTGCTGTCTGTAGATATCGTTTTTTTTCTTCTATTTATTCACACCATTCTTGATTTTCTTGTTGATTCGTTGTCGTCGCTCTCGTATAGTCCCATCACGCAAATATTCACTTTTTCCTCGAGTTTAAATTTTCCCTTTCTCCTCGTCCAAGTCAATCACGAATCGGGATGATCGAACGAGGAATTTGGCTTTTATTGTTTTTTTTTTTTTTTTTTTTTTTTTTTTTTCTTTTTTCTTCGTTTTTTTCTCTTACTAATCGTGATTTTCTATAGAGGTTTTTGTTTTTTTTTGTTTTTTTTTTTTTTTTTTTTTCAAATCGACCAACGAGAAATCGAACTCGTGACGAAAAAAAGAGAAAAAAATGAGACGCTGGCTCAGCGCCACAGCCTCTGTGCGAATAAGATCTCGAACCTTTTGGTTCGAGCGCGTTTGCTTTGGCACAAAATTGAAGGTTAACAAATTTTATTATCCGATCGTGTCCCCCGGATATTCAACAAGTTGGGCGAGGCTTGTCCGCGTTTCGATTATTCAGGCTAAAAGTCTTGCTCGTACGAGAGCACGCATCATCCCATGGAATGATAATTCATGCAAGTGTGAAATCACAAAAATGTAATTAAAAAAATCATAACGATTTACGCGCTTCGAATTCGACTCCACTATTTTTTTCTATTTTTCCTCAAACTCGCATTTTCAATCGGCCATTCTCTATTTATTCAAAATAATCCTTGAATAATTACTTGTCTTTAAATAATATTTGACTAATTGACAAATGACAATTGTCCATATTTACCGAAAATTCGTCGACGTCACAAACACCATGGATGTCCAGAATAGCCGGGCAAGAAATAAAAATCATATAGTTCGCTATATTTATTAATGAAAATAGTCGTATAAAAATAAACAAATTGGAAAACAGGTAAATTTAATATTAATAATGACATTGATACATTATTAATAATAAATATATTATAATATATTTTTAAATTAATAAATTGTACAAAATAAAATGGAATAATGAAATGTTTGAAATTGTATGGGCCGTAGACACACATTTTCTTATCGATTAACATTTAATAAAAATGATAAAAAAAAAAAAGTCTCTCTAATAGATCCAAAACGACTTTCGTGCCTGCATTTTGACCGAATTTTTAAACGATCTCGAAAACATTTAAATAACCGTAGGGGGTACCCGAGACCCATGTGTGTCTGCGGACGGTTAATCGAAAATAATGGCAAGATGGAGAATTATGATGTTTGCCGATGGAAAAGCGTGGGTCATTAAAATTCAGTTGGAGGCGAATAAAGTTTAGACATTGAGGGAGCAAAGTATTGCGCTTTGTATATATAGAGGCTGATACGGGATGGTTATGGTAAGCCTAAAGTGAGCTGTAAATTACGCTCGAAACGAGCCACCTGCTGAGCCCTCGTCTTGACGGCAACACTCGCGAGAGAGTTCTCGGCTTCTCTATGAGTTTTAGTACGTGTGCAAGAACCGAGGATGAAACTTGCTTCTCGTGTATTGAAGAAAAGCTTCAACTTGGATCCTTGGCCAGGATCGAGCGAATCGAGGAGAAATCCTCTCGATCCCGTACATCGACGAATATCACCCTCTCCATTTAATTCTTCTTCTCCCTCGATATCCCTCGGAGATATACCCAACCAAGATTTCAGACAAATCGATCCTTTTCATTTTTTCCACTCGAGGCTCCGAATAATAAATTGTCCAATATCCCCCAACGAATATTTATTTATTTTTTTTTCAATTACGACCCTCGTGAATTTTCGCTCCATTTTTTCTCCCATTTTTTTTTTTTAGAGCAGAGCTCATAATTATTATTTAATATTTGTACCGGCCAATGAAAGGTCAGGTGGTGCGAGAGTTTTAGGTTGGCTCGTTTGCGAGACTCTCTGCATATATAGCGCTCGAGGGCTTCGCCTTATTGGATGATGCCATACAAGTACAGCCTAATTGTAAAATCTATTTAAGCTCCTGTGGCTAACTTTCCCACTACGCCGGACACCCAGAAAGTGTCGCATACGCACTTTGAGCCTATCTCCTTGCAACAAATACGAAGAAAAAATTGACCAAACTAGCCAAGCCAACAGATTCTTCGAGCCTGCGAGATTAGGCCAATCGGAAAATTCAATAAATCTTTTTATTTCGTCGTCGTACAGTCTGGCATTTTCAAAGCAATTACATTCTTTTACGATCCAACGAAATTCACTTTTTTTGTCTCGAGCACAGCTCGTTATTATTTTCCAATATTTGCTTTCTCTACAGAGAGCGAAAATTGCCCCGTGACAATGATGAGTGGAAGAAAAAACGACATTTTTCTTCCGTCCAAAAAAAAAAACGAAAAAAAAAAGTTGAAAAACGTTTTCACAGCTTTTCGAATTTCAATGTATAAGAAAACGTGCAGCTTGCTGGAGAGACAAGCTCGACAACATTCAACGAGGTTTTCTTAGCCCGAGCAGAATATTGCTCGAGAACGAGCGTGTATTCTCTTGCCACGTGATGGCAAACGCTCGTAGAAGCTTCAAGATTTTTTATTACTTTGAGCCGAGCATTAAGCCGAGTCTTAAAGTAACAAAGTTATTGTTTTATCTAGAACGAGAGTTGAGCCAGCAGTTAGAATAGAGAAAGTGCTGATAGTCAAAGACATTCTTGATGTCGTCGAAAATGCAGCTCAAACTACATCGTTGCACGTTGCCAATAATTAACTCAAAAGAGCGCATGAAAACTGAAGAGGAATGTCGAAAACGAGGCGGGAGAATAAAAACGTAAAAGTTGGAGGGAAAAACTTTGCTGGGCAATTTATAATGGGAAATGAAGAAAAAGAAAAAAATTTCTTTCACGATGAATCCTCCGAGGATTTTGCCAACTTTACATGCCGCAGTCCACGATTACAACGAGAGCCACTAAAAGAATATCGCGTGCTTAATAATTCGTCGCTTTTTACCGGCTTTCCAATATTTCGTTAAAGAGAATTTTTCATTATAATTCGTAGCACGACTGTCGCTATAATTAATGATAAACCTTGCAGAATTATTCCTGGCCCATTGTCCTCCTCTGATAGTTCATGAAGCTTTTTAACGAAAGAGCATAGTTGATTGCGAACTTTTTTGTTGGGAATGCTAATTTTTGGACAATAAGCAAAAGGCAAAATGGGAGAGGGACATTTATTTTTCTTTTCGTGTAAAAAAAAAAGGATTTCTTTGGAAAAAGTATTTATTATTATTTGATTTTTTTAAATTCAATTTCATTATTATTTAAATGCTTTTCTGATTCTCTCCATTTTTTCTTACCTCTCTTTCCCCCTTTCTGTGGGTCTCTCGCTGCTCGAGGTAATAATGAGAAGCCTGGGAAGCTTCTCTCCGAGTTTTGCCAAGCTCTGATGATCCTGTTGGGAGGATTCGCCTAGCCAGAAACTCGATAACCGTGCACTAATCCCATCTCTCTTCACCTCTCTCGCTCAATCCCAATTTTCAGTTAATTGAAACGAAATGAGACAATCGTACGAAATTTCCAACCTCGACGTCAACGTCACTCTCTCTCTCTCTCTCTCTCTCTCTCTCTGCTCTCTCTGTTCTCTCGAGCTGCCTGCATCAGGACCCACAGAGCAATGCGCATATACCCTACGTCATACACTGACAAAACAGTTTATTTATAATAAAGAAATATATTTAGTTGGTATTTTTACTCAAATATTCATTAACTGTTTAAAAATGTTGAAATTATGAAAAAAATAACTTTTTTATCATTTCCTTGAAGATCAGCTCAGTAGATCTTTATGGTGATAAAATTCATTGGCTATCAAGAAAGATCAAGTTTTATCAAATTATTCATTTATTAACTATTAACAAATGTTTATTTCAGACAATAACGAGAGTCTCAAATAAATAATTCATCAACTATTAAAAAACATTTATTTCGTCGCATCCAACTTAAAATTCGTTAGTAGTTGACCAAATATTTTATAAGATCTGTTGAAAATAAATAAACGATAAAAATCGTTGAAAATGAAAAGTCTATCCGATTTTCAATCGTTTTCAGGCTCACCATTCGTAACAGACCCACCGATTAAAATTTTGTTTTTTTCTTCTTCAACGGAAAATCTGAATATCAATTCGTAGATAATGAGGACGATTCGCTTTCCCTCGCAGCAAACACAGCAGACACTTGGCTCGAGATGCCTTTTTTTTCGAGTCAGAAGGAAGAATATAATTTGTGGAAAAGAATGACAGAAGGAAACGATCTACCTGACCAGATTACGAGACGTAATCATCCTCTTTCTTGCTCGTATGTACTTTGCTCTATATTTTGCACAAAACACACCCCCCCCCCCCAAATCGAGGATGAGTAGTCGAAACGACGAAAAACAGGCGTTTCAATTATTTTTTTTTCTCACCCAATCGTCCCAAGTTTTATCGACCACCTTACCAACATTTTTCAACAAATATTTTGACTATCGCGAGCTGTTTCCTCCCCACATTCTCGCTCGATTATTATCTCGTAGACGAGAAAGGATTGATGAAATTTTTTTTTTTTTTATTCTCGCGTTATTCATACGTCCGAAAAATTCTCAACAATTTTTGTTGGGATTAAAATTTTTTTTTTTTCAATCTTGATTTTAAAATTAAAAATTACATAATTTTTTTTTAATATCAGAAATATCCACGCGAGCGCCGAAAAAAAAATGCACTAAAAATTTTACAATTTAAAAATTGATATTTTTTCTTTTTCGACAATTTTATTGAAATTTCATGTTTTTTGTTTTTTATTTTTTTTTTCTGACAATCCGAGTATCCCTGCGAGTCTTGGAAAAAATGTCGACAGGATTTTATCTTGTCTTGACACAAAAACAGTTGCTCGTTTGAATTTTGAAAGGAAAAGCGCGACATTGGAGAGACTGTAAATGCCATTCTGTCGGATAAGTCACTCGCATTATCGCAGATCAATAGTCATCGGGAGACAACAGAGTGCAGGCGGCGGTACATAAAAGAGAGCACGGGATCGAAGAGGAACAAAAAAAAAAAGGGAAATAAGCATGGGGATGAGGAACAAAGCGATCTCTGAATGTTGGAAGTTGGCAATTAGGCCGATAATGAGTTTTCTCTCTTGGCTATTTGAACGGAAGTGGCGTCGCGACGTTTCTCCAACATCCTCACCACCTGCCTCGGGCTCTTGTCTCACCCTTATCT
The DNA here is from genome assembly GCA_030522525.1 of Campopleginae sp. 14b. Classification (NCBI taxonomy): domain Eukaryota; kingdom Metazoa; phylum Arthropoda; class Insecta; order Hymenoptera; family Ichneumonidae; species Campopleginae sp. 14b. The sequence continues at coordinate 110,056 of JAPYYS010000609.1, read as the reverse complement.
CGTTCCCTCTCATTTATCTCCGACCTTCGAGATCTTCGATAATTCTTGCACTTTTCTTGCATTGTTTTTTTTTTTGTTTCCATTTTTTTGATTTTGCCCAAAATCTCGATTTTTATTTTTTATTTTTTCTCAATCACACCCAGCATTGAAAATCGAAAATAATCCCGATATATTTGTTGTCTTTTGAAAAAGCAGAAGTCCCTGGTCGAGGGGGAATATCATTTTTTTTTTCCGGCAAGGAGTTTTAGGTTTTTCAATTTTTCACCATTTTTTTCAATCTCAACAACGGATTCGATTGACTTTTGCTCAGGATACTTTGTGTTTACTTTTTTCAGGCTCTCCCGATTCGGATGCTTTGAAAATCCCGAGTTTATTTTATTTAAAGGATAATGGAATTAATGTTAGTCCAGAGTTCGTGACAAGTCTCGCGTCCTCACGTTCCTGTCAAACTTCTGCAACATTCTCATTACTGCCTCATTTCATACGAGACACACAATGCCTGCAAACTGAAATTTCAATCGCGAAACGGAATCGAACCGAACTTGTAGATTCTCGAGGATGAATAGAGGAAACTTTGTGTCGACAGATTTATTCAACTCGCTCGCAACGAAGCGTATCGTTGTTTTTACAAATTTTCCATATTTCAACTGATTTACTTTCTTTTTTTTTCGCTTTTTATCATTTTTACATTATTTTTCCAACATTTTTTAACAATCGAAAGCCTCGGCGCATATGCGGAGTTGAGAGAAAATATTGAAAAACGAAAAGAACGAGCCCTAGTTGAACGTTTTTCGTTGAATTTTATCGGAGATATGAATTTTTCAAAATTGGGGTCATTTTGACCCCCTGAATTACCGGATTACTTGAAGAAAAAAAAATGAAGCTACCGTTCTAGGCTCATGAAGACGCTATCAAGTTTTCTCTCCCTCTAGAGTTTCCATGACTATCAAATTTATTTCCAATTATGGACATTTTTTGTTGTCCACAAGGATCGCGAAACTAGAAACTTGAGGTTCTCGATGAATAGGACAATTGGTCGAGGAGTTTTTTCACTTAGCTCAGTACTCTGGTGATCTTGATGATGAACGTTGATCAAAGTGCAGAGTGGATGAATTTAAAAAATTGTAATAAACCAATCGATTCGAAGCTCATAAATGCAGAGCCTGTGAAAAAGGTGAGAGGCGAGGTGTGTGATTCTATAGAACAGGCCACTCTCCCAAAGCGGTTACAAGCTTAAGGATTCCAAGAGCTCGCGACCGCCCTGTACGATCGTATTAATATATGCAGTGTTTGAGAATCTCAATGGAAAGCATAGCTCAGAGCTGTTCAGTCATCGACTCTCCCTCTCTCGTTCTCGTCCTTGCCGCGCACCTTCCACCCTTCTTTTCACACATTCTCTTATACATTTGTATTGTCGAAAGCGTCGAAGCTCGAGGTTCGAAGGGTGTCATCAATATTTTAGTCTCCTCGATTTTCCAACGCTATCATCGCGTCACCGAGAAACGCCGCACACGACAAAAAGCGAATTTATTATAAACAGTTTGATTTGATTTTCGTAAAATTCGGAAAATCATAAAATTCAAACGGTTCGACCGATATTTGCCAAATTCAATACTACCAACCTTCCTATTATTAGAAATTTCTTATTATAAAAATTGGAAATTTTCTTGCATAAAAATTGCCAACTTTTTTGTAGAAAAACAATGTTGCTTCTTGGCTCCTTGATAGATATTTCATATTATTCGAAATGCAATCCAATATTCTACAAATGCATCTCGAAAAATGCAAATTTTCTACATTTTTGATAATATATTTATTTTGGGATTTTTGTATTTGGTGCGGTTTTGCGGTTGAGTTGAACGTGTCACGTTAAGTGTCTCGGTACAGCGAGTCAGAGGAAATAATTTAATGCTCTTGTAGTATGCAGTGTGTTAGTGTAAACGCATACGTTGTCGTGCTGGTGCAGCAGCAGAGGGAAGCGAGAGAGAGAGAGAGAGAGAGAGAGAGAGAGAGAGAGAGAGCAAGAGCTGCTCGTTTATAAGTACATGAATTTTCTTGGTGACTCCGCCCCTTAAGTACAAACTTTCGTATATATTTATAAACGCACATGAGGAATTTACTACGAGTCGCTCGAAATAAGTTATGTGCACGATATATTCCCGCCCATCTATATATAAATATGTAATACGACGAGACGTAGGCTCGAGGATGGTCGAGACTTGAGAGCCATGCACATTTTCACGTGCTTACGCGATCATTATCTTTGCTTCTTGAAAAATTCAAGCACCGCAAGGCTCTACATTTTTTCACGTCACCAAGGTTTTTGAGCTCGAACGAGTCTCGGAAAATGTATGAATCGTTTGAGGATCCTCGTCTATATTTTATTCATTCGATTGGCCTCCTCTGTATAGAGTGAATGATCCTCCAAGCCCCAACGACCCTCTCCTCTTGATCGCACTATCATAGGTCAAGAGTCCAAGAGCTAAGGAAAATAAACGCCCTGACAAATCGGATTTTTCGACTTTCGGCTTTTGTTATACGAGCCTCTTGCTACTACACTCTCCAGCAACAGCACAACATTCAAGTAAATTTTCTTACCATCGTATTACATCGTATTTCTTCCGTTTCCCAAATCGTATCTCGTCCTGACGCATCAGTCATCGAAATTAAAATTCTCCGGCTTCGTCTTCGGCTAATCAGAAAAATATCTTCTTCTCCCTTTTCCTCCCACTTTTTATCGTTTTGCCACTCGCGTCATTTCCATTTGAAAAACGAAAAGAATGAGTCCAGGTTGAAGGTTTTTCGTTAAATTCTACCAGATATATGAATTTTTCAAAATTGGCCTCCAGCCTGCCAAAACTGTCTGTAATAATATTTCATGCCCCGCAAAGTTTGGGATGACACACATCGCCTCAACTTTTACATTAAATAACATAAACAAGGTCTGCATGTTTTTCCATTAACGAAATGCAGTCAAGCCGCACAATTGTTTCGACGATTGCACTTTGTCGAGTTGACTCGAAATAACTTGAGCAATAACGGGTCAGTTGTCAGGAGAGGAAACATGAAAATAACGAATCGGGTATTCGAGTACAAAATCCATCGGAGCTAATTAAACGAAGCGTGAGATTTATTTAATAGCGTTTGATCGAGCGCGCGATACACTTTTGCAATATCGCTCCCGTTCAAAATGAAATTCTAGACACGTTGTATTATATTTTCAACGAGTTAACTATATTCATAGGCAAGCTCAAACGCGACGACGTCATCGGCACTGCTGCACTCTGACAGATAACAACGTTTTGCTCCAACGTACTGGAGGTTGGCCTTTGTCCCAGCTATAAACGGTTAAAACCTTCTTAGGCAATGGTAGAGGCTTTTAGGAGGGTCGCTGAACACAATAATATTGCCATGTTATTTATGAAATTTGGAGAACACACTCTCTATTATTAAATATAAATGAAAGCATTTTTTCGATCCGGAGAATGAACCGAATGGTGGGTTCTCTATGACAATTGGACGCGTCCGTCCGTGCATGATAATAGTTATCCGCGTTTATAAAGGCGCATACGCATGCATGCTTGGCGAACGATTTATTTTAGCGGATCCGGTAAATGAAATTGGCCGTTAAATAACGTGAATTTGAGGATTAAAGGGGAAGCCGATTATTTTGATGCGCCTCAATGTTTAATTATATACGATAGGCTTTTCATTTCAGCCGAGCTATTTAATGATCGATTAGCAAGTGGATCTCATCATTATTTGCCACCAACGAAAAGCCGCATTTCGAATTGCAATAAACGCGCGGAGGCCGGCCAGTTGACAATTTATCGAATTGGTACGAGCGCAGAGAGCAAGGAATTTTCATATCGCTGCGATCTCCGGGGCGGAAAAGTGATGAAAAGTGATCCTTCCTTAACTCCACAGTCCTCGTAATCCTCATTCTGGTCGGTAGAGTGAACGCCAGGTGGAGAGAGCCGGATATACATTTATATAAGAGCTGTACATATTACAAGTTTGGTGGTGGATGGTGGAGGCAGAGAAGGAAGGGGACGAGTTATTTCACTAGAATTTCAATTTATTTGCCCGTCAAATATCGCCTGTGCACGAGCTCAATCTGAAGGGGTTGTGTAGTGACGTAGATGAGGAGTGAAGGAGCGTAAGAGGGAAATAGAGAAAGTGGCAGGAGGAGAGGGGTTAGAGAATGATTTAGTGCATGAGAAAGGAAGAGAATGACAGGATATGGACACTTTCTTTCCGTGTGTTAAACCTCCAATCTCCAACGCACACACACACGCGGACGCACACATATTTACGCTCGAGATTGAAAGCATTGGGCACACATGCACTCGCCATATCTCGCCTGGAATAACAGGGCGTGCAATCATTTTTCACAAAATTTCATCATCTTTGCATTTCCATCGAAAATTAATAATTATTATAAATTCTACAACACGATTGTGCAAAGAAATTCAATTTTTCATTCATTTTTTTCTTTTTTTCTCGATCTGAGCAATTCGGGATCCAGACTCGGGCTCGCTTCGTACGTTCTTGAAAAAAATACATTTTTATGGAAAATTTTGGATTTTTTATTGAAATTTTTGGTCGAAAATGCAACGATTCATCGTCCCTCTCTCTCTGTATGCGGGATCGTTCCATCTTGGGATGACAGAGGTGCTTCATATCGATTTCCAATGGCGTGTGCCACGAGGCTCCGTCGCGTCCCTCATTGATTTCCGGTGTACGTTGCACATGTATGCATTTATGTATGGCTGCATGTATTTAGTTTGCACGGTGCGAGCGAATCTTGTTGCAAGGTGATTCTATATATTTCGGACATTGCGACCATTCGTGATTGCCGGAATGTTGCCGTAATAATGGAAATATTACAATCTCACTGATTTATGGTGATGATGCTTATCGCGATAATCATCACATCAGATATCCCAAGTTAACCCGACCATTTTTTCCGCAAGTTGATTTTTACGATTTTAAGTTCGAAACAAAAAAGAAAAGATTTGGTAACTGCTAACGAATGTTAAGTCGGATTCGTCGAAAAAAATGTTTTTTTATAGTTAATTTATAGTTAACTTTTCTTGATAGCCAATGAATTTGATGAAGATCTAGTGAGTTGAGGGAATTGGAAGCGATCGAAAAAATCATTATTTTTAAGGAAATGCCATGCCTATGAGACTAGAGCGTGATAAAAAAGATATTATTTGAGAATTAACAAATTTTCAAAGAATCAATGAATGCTTGAGTAAAAGTACAGAATGAATAAACTGTTTGGTAAGTGTATTTTTGGAAATCACTGCAAATAAAGGATGTGAATGGTTGGTCGATGATCGAGACGAATTTGGTTAGAAAAAAAAGAGGAGCAAACGTGTAGAAAAAATGGGTTTCGTACAAAGCCAAGATGAGGTACGAATTTATGGAAATAAATGAGAGAGTTTGTACAGGGTAGTCACCGGAAAGAGAGAGAAAATACTTGGCGATTGAATTTTGACTAACTGGGGCGTGGACTAATTAAACCGAGGGCTCCTTTTTCCTTTCCTTCTATTTTGCTGCTGGTCCTCGCTTCCTTTTCCCTTGCATGCCTCTCTCCCCCTCTCTCTCTCTCTCTCTCTCTCTCTCTCTTGTTCGGGGATGCTAGACGCTTTCTGAATAGCGGCTCGACGCGAACAATGCATAAAAGAGGATGAGTACACCGATGCAGCTCTGCATAAAAGATGTTTCAACAGTCGAGAAACAAAACGCCCTAACTCGTCGCATCCAACACCAAAATCTTTATCCATTACGCCATTTTATTCTCTTCGTCACAATTGACTCCCAGCCTCTCGCCTGTCTGGGGGCCTCTCTATGTTTATACACGTCTGCATCGAAAGGAGTGCAGAGACTGCATCCACCCTCTCGAGCTTCGAGGAGAATGATATGAAGAGAAAGACTATCTACTAACCCTCTCGGTCCCTATCCACTGAGACAGCATTTCCCTCTCTCTCTCTCTCTCTCTCGCTTCCAGTTTTAAGATATCCCTTTGGCAAAGGGCCGTACTTTTTGGGCGCATGAGGAAGCTTCGTTGCAGTTTTTAATAAATAAGAAGAGATCTCCAAATGATAAAATTACAAATTTGTTCTATATTCGCCCTTCGTTCACGAGCTCGAAACTCAAAGGGTCAAGTAATTCCGTGCAGGAGAAGGGGGACACAGAGACTATGCAAAGGATTAACGAAGAAGCAGCTGGAAAGTGCAAAGGAACGAATAAAAGGGACACGTGTGTCCGGAGAATAATAGAAAGCGAGCCCAAAGCGTTTTCCTGGAGCAACATTTTCGTGCTGGGAGCGAAAAAAAATAAAGCCAATTTTCTGGGCGCCTTGGAATTCTCTCCAGGACTTTGTGCCCCCCCGCACTTTGCATTCGCTTTTCCGCAAATTTGAGTAAGCTGCACGGAATCGCTTACCTCGGGCTTAACTCGTTGCACTCGTTCGTTCGCTCCACGTCAACAGTTTCGTCGTGAAATTGTCAAAAAAAGGAAGAAAAAAAAAATGTTTGCTTTTTTTCCGAGACTCGGGATTCGAGCTCGACATTAAAAAATGAAAAATCCAACAAGAATTGTTCTTTCTGATCTTTGGGCTTTGCTCTCCGAGACAAAATAAAACTGCAGCTTTCTCGCTTGGTAACGAACGTTCTTGACCCGAAGACTCGCGACGCAACGTCTCAGTTGTTTCTTTTTGTCACGAGCTACCGGAAGAACATAAATGTGTATAAAAATATATATATGTTTAGTGGGGGCGTGTATCAAGTTTCTTTTTGCCCGAGTCGACGTGGGAACGAGTATTCGTATTTTCAGGCCCTCATTTAATTGCTGCATCGCCGGGGCACCGGCCAATCCTCAATAAAAAAAAATCAAAAGAAAAACGCCCCGAGTTTCTTCTTGCTTCGCCGTCATCGAATCCGCTTAATCACTTCTCCTCACCCCCTGGGGATATCCTCGAGTATCATTTCGGAAGATCCGTCGACCGGGTTCGGAGTCTCCAACTCCCGGAATGAGGCAAAAAGAGAGAGAGAGAGTAGACAAGAGTGCAAAAGTACATTCTCCGATGCTCGCGACCAACTTCTTTGTCTCTTAGGACATAAAAAAGTTGGAGGTGATCGCGTTATAAGTGAAAGATCCTCATCCGAGTGAACCATCACAAAAAATTCACTTTTCTCCAGCCCCTTTCAGTTTTCCATCCAAACTCAATTTTCTCGTCATCATTCGACAAAAATGCAGTTTTTCTCTACGACGACTGAATAGAAATATTATGTTTTTCTGAAGATGCTTGAGGAAACAATTTCGAGCATTTTTTACTGTTTGTACGTAAATTATATAAATTTTCACTATTTTTCTACAAAGTCAAGAAAAAGTACAAACTTGTACAGAATATTTTACGAAAAAAACAAAAAAGAGCAACGAATCTGAAAATTTGCGGAAATTAGAGGGTCGAAATTTTGTTTTTCTAAATTTCAAAATGCCGTACAATTCGTATTTATAATATATTTATTTTGTCGTTTATATAAAATGGTCGGTCCGGTGAATGGTAGTGGGCAAGTTGGTACGGAGAAGTTGGCTAGCTGTCGAGTAATGGTGCGCATCTGACACATATCAATCAGCCGGATAGCTGTTGGACGTTTCGAATGCTGTGTCCCGTCTTTCCGTATATTCGTAAATGTGGAGAGGGTCGAGCTCCGACTCAATTCGCGCATTGTTGTGGGTGTGCGCGATTCAACGGTGATGCTCGCGATCAACTATTTTGCCAGAAGCTCCGTTATCGCGTGGCCAACATTTTCCGTATATATTTGTACTATTACGACGATCCACTCGATCCGTAATAAACCTCCATCACGTGGCCTACCGCCGTCAATCTCATATATGCATGACGTGTTCAAATCATTGCCACTAATGACCAAATCGAGCTCTCCAGCTCCGTTTCTACGAGAAACAAAAAAATTATTCTCACCAATGAAATTGATTTAGCCAAGAAAATCCTTTCGATCTTTCGTCAAAACTCGTAACCCTCAATTCCCCAAGAAGTGAAGAAAAAAATATTATTTTTAGCATCATTTTTAAAATCAAATAAATCGTCAATAAAAATCAATATTTTTCATTGCATTTGTGAGTTTCATGTACCAGCACGCATTTCATGCATTTTTTTTTCTTTTTTCTTACTGCATTCTTTTTTTTTTTTAAATAAAAAAAAGCGTCGGATAGCGAGACGAAAATTGCGGTCGATTTGTATATGCAGGGTGTGGTTCCTTCAGCGGTATTTTACTTAACCACCGTGCCTCAAGGATTACACAGTTAAGAAATGGATAGAGGAAGAGAGCGAGGTATTGGCAAAGCAAGTTGAAGAACATTTCTCTCTCGATAGTTGGGCGGATGCTGAGATGGAAAGAATAAAACAAAAAAGGAAGAAAAAGGATGGGAGAGCTTTCGTCATCTCGTTAAGTAGGCACTCTAATGGCGAAGGAGCATCCCGTGCGGCGTATCTTTAACACACCGGATAGAAAGTGCGATAAGGAAATGCAAGAGCTTCCTCCTCTTTCTTTCAGACAGTCGCACTTCCGCAAAGTGTAGAAAACCGACGTGTAATGATTTCTCGAGAAGCATTGCCTGGTACGAGGTCGAGTAGGCGAGCGGGTGGGGGAAAGGATAGGGGGGGGGGGGGGGGGGGTCAGAAATCGAGAAGTCAAGTGTACAGGAGGAGGAGAGGCCGAGAGCACAGAAGCACACGAGCAGGGTGTTGGCAATATTTACAGAGCGCAAGTATTTGCACACCAAACGAAGCAAGAAAAGTATTACGCGAACGTTCGGCTCGAAGGAAAGGAGGAAAAAGAAAACAAAAAAAATACGAAACATTAACTCGTGAAAGGGAGGGAAAATTCGGATCGGAAAATTCAAGCTCGCACCTAGCACCAAGCTTATACACTCGTTTCGAGCTCGTGATTTTATTTACACTCTCATTCAATGTATTCGAATTTTCTCCTGTTGCGATTTTTTTTTTTTTTTTTAACATTTTCGTTTTTTTTTTAGCTACGGTTCGTACCTTTTTCTTCACGTTTAACAATATTTCTTCCGAGCCTTCGCTCGTAAATTAAGCCAATTTTGAAAAATTCATATCTCCGATAAAATTTAAAGAAAAACGTTCAACTTGGGCTCATTCTTTTCGGTTTTTCAACGCGGATCACATTAGCCCAGGGCAATTTAGCTTCGAGTCGAAAAATTGACAAAAAATGTTGTAAAACGATGAAAAATAGGGAAACGAAGAATTTTTTTCCTTTTTTTTTTTCTCTAAAACGCACATTCGTACGCGACCATTCGTACTAATTCCTTGACGTTTAATTAATTCTCGTGCTCAAGACGTTTATGTTGCGACCAGCCTCTGCCAACATGCTCGCAGAATCTGGAATCCACCGCATTCTCGTTTACATTATTCTACACCCAAGGGGGAAAAATAATTATTCATGCTGCTTTTTTACAATCGATTTAATTTAACACGTCTTTGCTCCGAAACGACGTCAAAATTTGCCATGAAAAATATATATATTTTTTTTTTCAAAATCGTCCAAATTTATCGAACCGATTTTTGAGAAAAAAAAAGGCAAAAAATTTCGTTGCAACGATGAAAAGTGCAGCGTCATAAAAATTCGCGTTTTTCCATTTTATATATATTTTTTTCTCGAAATATCGTTTACGTGAATAAAATTATTTCTTAATTTATTTTAACAAAAAAAAAAATTCTGTTGGCTGGGAAATTGTATTTGAGGGGCCTATGACAATTGGTTGATTTTATTTGGACGAGAGGAAAGGGCCTGGTGAGTTGTATTTAGCTGGGAGGGTCAAAGATGTCGAGCGAGAAATTGCTGGGGAATTGAAAAAGTTAAAAACGCGAGTAACGTTTTTATTTTGGGAGGAAAAAATTGAAAGAATTTTCTGCGTTTTCGTTTGACGAAATTTCATGCATATTTTGTTTCGACAGTCAACTTTTGGCTCCATTCCTTTTTTCTCTCGGTCAAAGCAGCGACGCAGCATGGAACAAGAAGAAAAAGACTCGGGGTTCGCCGGTGGGATTATCTGTTTGAAAAACAAAGACTTTTTCGTTGAAAAAATAAAAGCGTTTCGGTTTAGTGGGAGGTTGAATTTTACAGGAGCATTTACGGTCTCGCTGCATTATTTTCTTTATTTTCTTTTCTTTTTTTATTTATTTTTCAAAATCTACGAAATATTATCTCCGTCGGGAAATTTCTTTCGAAACTTGTCCCTCATGCTGATTCGCGCGGGGTTTCGTTCGACATGTCCACCCGCGAAAATGAAATTTAATAAATAATTTTTACTCACGACAAAAAAAAAATATCCGTCTCGTTGAAAAATTGGGCAAAAATAAAAATCGCTTGTGGAAAAAGTTTTAATCAACCGTGGATACGAACAAGAGTAAACGATAATTATAAACATTTTCGTTTCGTTTTGGGTGTTGCTCCAGTCCCCACCGCATATCATTTATTAATTATCCGCTCGCGCTCATTTTTAACCAACGGCCAATCCCGCCTGATTCTTCTTCGCATATTATCATCGTCACTATGAATATCCAATACCGAAAATGCTAAAAACTTAACCGATCGGGCCTTATTCAGATGCAAAGCGTCTCCTTCGTTGATCCTCAAGTTTGCAACCTTCAAGTCCAACTAAAAATACCTATTTCTATTATATATTTGTTGAATTTTCAAAACCATGACAATTTTTGTACCAATTTTCTTTTTCGATCCTGTCAAAATATCGTTTTAGTGCTCCCGACCGATTATTTAATAACAATCAATATAATATATAATAATAATATTATTCTTCAACATCGAACTTGAAAATGGTGGAATGAGCTACAGGCGGGTTGATGGAAATTGCTAATATTTCCGGAGCCTCTGAAATAATGGGAAAAAAAGAAAAAAAAAAACGAATTTTCGAAAATTTAAAAAAATTTTGAGACAAAGATAAATGTTGCTTTTTGTTCATTCATCAAAGGCTAGGCTTCTCCCTCTCGGTAGAGAATGCCACGAGAAAGTGAAGAAGAAAAGTAAGAAGCGTCAAGAGTTGTGAACGAAAGTTGAACGTAAAGTGTCTCGTGCATTGCGGAAACGTTAATTTGCGAAATCGCAGAGTCAAGACCGCGGGGAGCGGCCACTCTGAGGGGGGCTGCTGCGTCATCGTAATGAGGAAAACGGAAGGAGCAGAGAATCTCGAGCTTTAATAATAACAGCGAAAGCTTTTGGTTAGAATGGCATACAGACCGTAAATCTTATGTCATACGAGACGGTTGGAAAGGGCGACGAGGTATTCACACAGGGAAGAAAAGCGTGCGACGGGCATTGTGAATACGACGAGAAGGGTTGCAAAGCTCCACACCTCGTGATCGTCCTTGTGCGTATACCGGTTAATTCAAAATCCCGAGGCATTACCAAGCATTTATCTGGACAATGTATTACACCGAGCCCTCCGCCCAGATTACATTAATTTTTTCTTTTTTCATTGAAAATTTGTCATTTTTACATTTTTAATGATGAAAAAAAATGGTCTCTCGATTTTCGAGCCGATGATTTTTTTCCATTCGATCTTAAATTCCACGTCACGTTGGGCCGACTAAAGATTCTGGAGTATATTTCCAGAAGGCTGCAAGTCAAAATGCCAAAGGAGATAAGAAAACTGTCGCGTATTCTTGGGCAAGATGTTCGACTAGAGAGAGTGTGGGGGGAGAGGTCGAGGGGTGGAGATCGAAGCACCCTCCATTTTCATTGAGCTTATCGTCGTTCGCGTTCATTCGGTCCTTTCAGCCTCGGAAAAAGAAACATCGTAATACCCGAGGCATGGATTTCCGAAGACGTTGTGTCGAGATAGCCGAGACCAGACGGTCAATCGACTTTCGTCGACGTTCCTACTCGCACGTAATATCAGTTCTACACGCGCCTATATCCAACCGAAAAAGAAACTCGTTCTCTGCGAGATTATCCAACAAATCGTCGACGAGGAATGTCCAAACAACTTAACAGAAATCAGCCAACCGGAAAAAGCATGAAAAAGCTTATTGAACCTTTTGCCGTTTTTTTACAACTCGTCCACTCGGAATAGTGAACAAAAATTAATTGCAAAAATTTGAAAAAAAAAAAAAAACGATTTTTCAACCAAATAAAAATGTTTCTCTACGCTTGCCCCGAATTTGATGAAATTTAGTGAGAATATTCTTCAGATAATTGGATCCATTTTGTATTTATTTATAAACTTTTAATTCAAATTTAATATTGAAATTAAATTTAAATGTAATATTAATTTGTATGAGACTCTAATTAACCATCAATATGGACGAACAATTTTTCGGGTTTCCGGTTCAATGGGAACGACGAGGATGATCGATTTGGCGAAACTTGATGAATTTAGAGTGTTTCAAGTTGAGCCGGAAACTTATGCGACTAGTAAGGATACTCCTGAAGATTGCGATGCGCAAAATAAAGACATTTGCTTGTAAATCTCGAGAGGTATGGAATATGCGCAGCTCGTTTGAATAAAATACGGAATTTTTCCTTCATCTCTCGTTGCCGGCTCTACATCGGCGTTTCTTTTCATCTCGCGTGGTAAAATGCATATCCTAGAAGAAGCAGATTCGTTGAGGGGAGATTCAAAAGGAAATTTGGAAAGGAAAAATGAAATAGGAGGCAAGAAATATATGCAGCATGCGTTAGAATTTAATAACTCAAGACTCGAGCGAAAAGCGTTTCTGGCGGGATTGCCCGTGGTCCACAAATATGAGATGGAACGCTTGAATCTTTGCTTCAAACTTCTGGCGTCCAACTTGCTCCGTGCTCCGTTGTATTTACGCGAGGAACCTTCGAAGCGAATAAATGCGAGAAGAAATCCGAAAGGACGAAATTAATTGAACTATCCTTTCGATATGATTAATTAAATTCATTAATTAATTAAACTTATTAAATTGATGAAATTTCATTAATTCATGCAGTTTTTTTTTCTTTCAATTCATTGATTTATTTATTCATTTAAAAAAATCAAACAAAAATTGAAAGAGAAAAAATGCTTGTTCCCTGGCCTTAAACAGCGACCGACTAGTCCCACCGTTTCCTCATTCCCTGAGGACTCGAGTTATTTAATTATAAACTCGAGTAATTAATATTAAAGCCAAAACCGATGTGGAGCGTCGGTATGCGACAGTGACAAGCTCACTCATTCGCGCCTAGAAACGTCGCGTCCTTACCAAACGTTCTATTCGATCGATCAACACGAAAAAGTCAAGAGAGAGAGAAAATTGAAAAATTTCATTGTCGAAATTCAATAGTAACGTCTGGGTGTAGCCTCGAGATCGAAACAGCTTACTCCGACTTTGTTATTCCACAGAGAAGCCAAATAGAATCAGCCCGGAATGAGAAGGTGGCTCGTGACTCGATCGTAGTCTCGTGTGACTTGAATGCATAATTACGGGATCAAGCTTCGCGCCTAAATTCACTCGATTTTACCGAAACTCACAGCCACAGAAATGAGCTCAGTATACATTATAAATCCGAGTACAAAGTCTCATTTGTTGAAACACGTGTGAGCAGAGCAGAGCTTCCTTTTTCACACCCTCGCTAACTAATTATCTCTTTACTTTGCCAACAACCAAAACTACCACTCGAATTACACTATAAATAACGAGTCGTGCTAACGAGGTTCCCCTACATACGTTAATATTATAAGAATTTAATAAAATATGGTCGAATACGATGACACAAATTTAACATTTTTTTATTTTTCTAATTTTCTAGTTTTCTAATAAAAAAAATCATAAAATTCTAATAATGGCAACATTATTGTGTGTAGCCACTCTTTCCTTAACATTTAGCTCGAGCAGAAAAGCGAGGAGACGTATGAATCAATATTTTATTTTCAAGCTAAAAATTTCATTGAAATTTTTTTGTTTTTTTTTTTCATCAAAAATTGATGAGAGTCGCAGGAGATAATGAGTATCAGTAGATGTATCGGGAGTTAGCATCGAATCTAATTTCCCAGGATAGTCGAATTTGTACTCGATGAAAAATTCTGAAACACGTGACACTATCGGACCGAGAAAAATTTACTTCGAAGCAAAGTTCATTCATTACTTTTTTTTTAAAAAATATTCGTTATTTATGGCCCGGCTGGTAGTTTATTCGTTCACGAAGAACGTTTCTTATTTCCTCCAAGTTGTTCAAGTCCACACTGGGCCAATATGACCCCCGAGACGTCGTCGACGAATATTGGTCGAACGGTTGAAATTTTATTATATTTCGAATTTGACGAAAATCCAAGATTTTTGAAAAAATCCTCCAACCGCATTAATTTCTCCAAATTTTCGAAAATATTGTCCACAAGTTTGTACTTCCTCTCTACTCAATATTTTTAATTGCTATTCCAAAAAGCTATTTCACCGACCACATCATTCGTACCCCAGACTACAAATATCCAGTCGAAATTGATTTTTCATTCAACTCGGAATCAATTTAATTTTCAGCACACATAATAAATAAAAAAAATAATAATTGGAATGGAGAGAGTTGATGTTTTTGGGTAAAACAATCGAACGCGTATCTGCGACGATCAAGTCGACATTGGTAATTATTTTATCTTCGCATTCGAATCTGCATTTCTCGTTCCGGCATTTGGCTCTCACAGTCGACATTTCATTTTCCATTTTTCAACGTTCATTCATTCCGTTTAAAGTCGAGCGAATATCCACGCGTTGGCATAACATACGAGCGAGCAAGATACCTTTTTAATATTTGACTTTTTCCTCCTCTCTTTCCACCACCATTCGCTGTTACTAATAAACGAGAGAGGTCGTGGCTCATAATTATTCGTGAATATGGGACTAGATCCCACACCGAGGAGCAAGCCAAGCTTTCAGAATTGTTACCAACCTCGAATACTGCTCCAGCTCAAAGAAAATCATCTTTTTCGATTCGTACCAAAAATTCGCTGCTCCAACAACTCCAGCTAATTTTTAATAACCAACATTTTGTTCTCGACCAATTTATTCGGCTCTCGAGCAAGGGGAAAAACATTTCATGATGCTAAAGTTCGCAACGTTCGAATGCAACGAAAAATTAATATTTTCATAATTTCTTCGATTTTTTTTAATTATCCCAATTTTTCGCGCCGATATCGTTTTATAATCGCACTTTAATTATCAATATAAATTATGAGCTTTGGCAACGGAAAAAAACGAATTTCGTTGCATTCCAATGATGCAAATTTCAACGTAATCGATTAAAATCTATAATTATTAATACAAATTACCACAAAAATAACTAAAAAAAATTATAATAAATTATAATTATTAGTAATTATCATAAAAATTGAATTCCGAACATAACTGATGAGCTTTGGCGATAAAAAAAAAAAAAAAACGAATTTCCTTGCAACACTTTAGACGCAGAAGCTTCACGGGAGAGTCGATGAATCGGTTTTTTATTAAATTTCTCCGAATATTGAGTTTTTTACAAAATTGAGGCACGATCTCGATAATAACGCGAGAGAACGTAACTCGAGAGCGTGGAGCATCAAGTGACGGGGAGTGACGAGAGGGTCTGGTTGATTCGGTGCGTGATTTTTGTCTCTAGTTAAATTAAATTTTCGTTCATACGCCAATTTGGCGACACGCATGAACCTCCGAGACGAACCAAAAAGTCGCAAAGAACCAGAGACAACGACGAGACGTACACGCTGAGTGCGAGTCTTCGTCTCGCGTTCGTGCAATCTCCTCGCGATCCAACGAACGAACATTTTGGCACGTGACCTCACGAAAAAAGAAATAAAAAAATGTATCAATTCGTTTGTTATCGATTTTTTTTCAAAATCCTTTTATTTCGTTATACATATATAAAATAAATAGATATTAGTTATTATATTTATTGGGATCCAGCTGATGAGAGAATGTTTTAAAAAAACTAGAGATTTTCTCATGTGATGAATTTAGTAAATTGACTGGCGATGGGGAAACTCTCTCTCGGAGCTCTAAGATTCTTTCGTCTCCGATTGGAGGCTGCTGGAGCGAAATACTCGAACAATAGAAACGCATATATATTTGGAAAGGCGGAATATAGAGATTGTCGGGCTCTCGGGGCAAGTTATACTTGCGGAGAACCGAACACGATCGATTCACTTGCTCCAGCAAACATCCTGCCTATGTATATATCGCTATAATATCGGGTATATATAGAAGCGAGTCTATATATGCAAACCTCAAATAGCTCGTAGCAATGCCTCCGGGCCTAGAGAGGCCCCGGCTGGCCCCTCCATCAACGAGAAGAGCTCAAACCAAAACCACCAAACCGCGTGTTCAACCGTTCGTCGCGAAGCTTTTGGTAATCATTCTTGTCTCTCTTGTACTCCCAAATCGATCGTTATCCATCTGCCTATTCACACAAATTCATTTTACTCTGCTATTACGAAAAAAACCATATCCCTAGAAATTCTAACCAAATTCGTCCTCTTACTCTTTTCTGATTTTTTTTTCATCTTTTTTTTTTTTTTTGCTCCAGCGAAGAAACTATCATCATGAATTTAAAAGGACAGGATTTTACTTTGCCAGGCAACAAGTTGCGGGGAATTTGTCTCGTCAATTGCTAATATTTGGAATAAATATTAGCAACAGTTGCGAACAAACGGGCTCGTGTATCTCGTGATGTTCGTGGCGCAACAACGTCGTCGACGAGGTTCCGGGATATTAGCGACAGCAGCAGAGATGCTGTGCGCCGGGCTTAGCTACAAAAGAAAAAAACCTCCTGAAGGGGCTGAACGACGAGAGATTGTCGCGGCCGAGATAATAGAGAAACTGGAAAAAATGACTCGACGAGCAGAGAACAATAAGAGTTGCTAGATGAAAGAGTTTCGAGGCCTCGAGCCACTCGCCTCACTGCTTCCCCTTTTTCATCACTTCCTTAGCCTCCCAGGGTGCCAAATACTCTGTACCAATGGTTGCAAATATTTAATAATGGGTATCGTGCACATGGCCAATTTGTCACTCGAATTTCTGCTTCGCACAGTCTCGAAATCTTGCACGACGAAATTTCGTGAAATCATTGAATTTTTACAAATAATATTTAGCCAAAATCATTTTTTTTTCTAAATTCGTTGATAAAAACGTAACGTGTGACGAATTGCGTCATGAAATATTTCAATATTTAAAAAATACTTGGTTAGTTTCGCGTTTTATTAAGTTTCGTGCTTTTGGAGAGAGTACGAAATGTTGGAAAAAAATTTCTCGCGACGATGCCACGTTGCTCGTTAAATATGTCAACGTTTACTGAAAAAAAAAAAACGCGACGACCAAAGTAGGCAAATGGAAAAAAAAAATATAGTCGTCGAGTTTTTTCTGTCGAGCTTTGAGCTTTTCGATTTAACTAACGGCGACAAAAAGAGAACGAACGAAACAGACTGCTCCTGCAGCATCCGTTTCTCCGGTTCGCATTCTCATCCTCAGAGACGACGCAATTCCATAAGCCGATCCCGCTGGAGAAATTAACGGAGTTGGACAATTTTTCAAAAATCTCAGATTTTCGTAAATTTCGAAAAATCATAAAATTCAAACGGTAATACCGACGCACGCCCAATTTCAATACCAACCTTCCTATTATCATATCCTCTATTCATAGAAAAAAAAAATGAGCAATAAATCTGAAAATTTGCGGAAATTAGAGCGTCGAAACATTTTTTTTGAAAATTTCAAAATTCCGTACAATTTGTATTTTTCTAACAATTGCAACAAAATTCTCGGAGATTGAGGAGCTCGCATGGATTAGAATCTGTACAAAGCGTGAGCCCTGTAGCTCAAACCGTTCTCGAGTTGGGAACGTTTGAATTTTACAGTCCCATAAAATCCCCACACACGTCCGGACATTTTTCGATGTTTTGGGACATTTAATGCACATTGACATTAAAATGTAGAAAAAAAAAAATTTCACCGTCGAATAGGAAAAAAAAATAAAAAAAAATCACGATTCACGATTATCCGAGATCCCATTGTTTTATTGTCGAATATTATGCAGCTTAAAATTTGTATATCGTGCTCTTATTCCCGACCATGTATATGGGCTTGGGTACATAGGGCGGTAGAGCGTTAGGTCAAAAGCGCTAGGGCAACGGGCACGAGGCCCAAAGTGGTTCTGCTGACCATCGCAAACTGAATTTCCGATAATTGCGTTCCGCGTCACCTAAAATGATAATTAAATTCCTGGCTCGAGTGCCCACCCGATCTCTCACTCGCGCGCATCCCCTGCTGCCCTCCTTTCTCACTTTGTATCGTCCTACTCTTTTACCTCGGACACGCTTTTCATACTATCTCCAACCTCCTGTGTGGCTTTCCTGCGTTTTTAATCTACAGGGTGTCCTGGGCTACGCGATTTATCATTTTCCCACCAATTTCTGGCTCAATCATTCGTCAAAGTCATTCAATTTTTTTCCAATTTTTCGTCCATAAACGATCCGGAGGGCATTACCAAATATTTAGAAAAAAAAACAGTCATTATTCGTCACTTGTCCAAAAAAAGCACATTCGAGCTGATACTTTGAATAAAAGAAAAGAAAAATTTGACGCTTGGAAATTTCAATTTTCGAGAGTTAAAATTAAGAACAACTTTTGGGCCCAAAGTTTTGGAAACACAAAAATTTCGTTAAATACTTTTTTTATAGGAAATTTCATCATCTACAAAATTAGTTATATTTAT
Source organism: Campopleginae sp. 14b (assembly GCA_030522525.1). NCBI lineage: Eukaryota > Metazoa > Arthropoda > Insecta > Hymenoptera > Ichneumonidae > Campopleginae sp. 14b. Next base: position 91,286 of record JAPYYS010000609.1, on the reverse strand, counting down.
TTTTCTCGTATCTCTAACCGTTTAGATGTTATGGGCCTTGGAAGAGCCATGGTTTTTTTTTTCATACGGAAATCAAGCTCAGGCTCTAAATCGTCAACGAACTGGAGCGAGGAAATTGCTCCGGATTCGGGACACCCGCTGCATAATATTTCATAGACATACGCTGAACATTGTCGGCATGTACGTTGTACGGCATACTGAGATTTTCAATTGCGACAACGTAAATTCGATTATGAATCCATTTAGTCGCGAATTTTACACACAAAGAGTGTCCTTATGGTGCGATGTAATGATATTTCAGTATCCTTTTGAACGCTTATGATTGAATTGGTTTGCTTTAGTCGTATACAGGATCGATCCAAGTTATGATCGACCTGGGAATGTTGGCTCGTGTTTGATCGAAGCCTTTCGTCTCGACAGAAAATTCATTGAAAACGCTCTGATCAATTATTTTGATATTTTATTATCGCCTCCATATGATTGCCGTAAAACGATTGAAAACCGGAAAAACCCGAAAATTCCGGTAATTTATGGCTCAAAATGAGCCGAATTTTGAAAAATTCATATCTCTGGTAATATTTAACGAAAAACCTTAAACCTGGGCTCATTCTTTTCGTTTTTTCAATGCGAATCACATAAGCCGATGGTGATTTCACTTGGAGTCGGAAAATTGGTGAAAAATGCGATAAAACCATGGAAAACGGGAAAAAAAGGCGCGAGATTTGAATTCGCCCACCCCCAAAAAATGAGAAAAATGAAGGTGGCGATGAAAATGATGTTCGTAGAGATAATTTAGCCCGATTGACGGTAAATCGAGGTGCCCCGAGAATTATTAAATCAGGTTGATGCGACGTTAAAGAGAAAAAAGGAAGAAAGGGTGAGGCTTCCAGTCGAGATGAGAGGCCGAGTGAGAGGCTCGTCCTCCGTATTACTTGCGAGGTAGTTGTTCGCATTACGGTGGAAATATCTATTCCCGTCAATCCGTAAACGAGCAGGGGATTTCGCGACTGTTCAACCGAAGGAAAAGGATTGTACGCGGTCGAGCGGACTCGGGCAATGACGACGACGAGCAAGGCTCCTTTCGAATTTCATGTGAAGCAAAATGAGACGATCGAAGTGAACGCCAGACCGAATAATGGAGTGTGAGAATCGGCCGAAAAAGCGAGCGCTTGCCAAAGAAAGACCATGGCGTAGGCTAAAATTTCCGCCCGGAAGCGGAGGCTGCCATATCGGTAGACACCTATATAGCTAACCCAACGGTTTATCGATTTCGAACGCACCATCCCGTTTCATCATCTATTCTCAACCATATTTACACATTCCAGGCTCTATTTTCTTTTTATACGTCGATTAAGAAATTTTTTATACCATTACCCGTCAGACGAGAGTTCAAAAATTAAATCGAGACTCTACGATCAGCCACGCTACTTTTTTTTAATTCAACATTTCCTTATTCATTCATTTGTGGTATTTTTTTGTTTATTTTACTCAAAAATTTGCATTAAGAAATGAAAAATGTTCAATTGTTTTTGATAAATTTTCAATTTGCGCATTATCGATTAGGGATTCGTGATGAAATACATTCAGTAGTTAGGGACGCCATGAATGTTTTTTTTTTTAAGTGTAAAAAATAAATAGACACGTCCGGGCTATCCGGTACGAAAAATCGCATTCGCTTTTTTTCATTTTTTTATGATTTTTCACACGGTGATTAACGTCGAAGGAAAAAAATAATAATGACGTTTGCATCGTTGAAATGCAACGAAATTCGTTTTATTGCCAAAGTTCATTATTTATATTCAGAATTAAATTGCGATTATGAAAAGATGGATTTTCTCGAGCCAGATATCGGCTCGAAAAATTGGAATAATTTGTAAAACTGTCCTTCCTCGTCAAAACGAAGCACGACTAATTGTCTGCTAAAAATCAATTATAACGAATGAGTCGGCTTAACAGAGCGTGTTACTTGTTATCACGAAATCGTACAGCAAAGTTGGAATTGCAGTCGGAACGAGTTACGAAAACGCGTTAATCGAGTCCTCCGAGTCTTTCGCCAATTAAACAGAGTTGGCTATATCTCGCGAAAAGACTACTCACGAGTCCTCTGACGTCCGGCACTCTAGCTCATTGTTTCTAACAACTTTCAATGACGTCATCGTCTCCTGCTGTGATAATTACTTGTCGGCTGCGTTCAAGGGGTTCAATTTATTTCGAGAGTTCGTCAATGAACCTTTTTTTTACCTGCTCCCGTAGCTCGGGGTCAAAATGACCCCAATTTTGAGAAATTCATATCATGCAGGATCTCGTGAGCTTGGGGCTTTTTTGCTTGAAGTGAAAAAAATTTGTCGAAAATGCGGTAAAACGATTAAAAAACGGGAAAATTACGAATTTCGGTAATTTAGGGGTCAAAACGACCCCAATTTTGAAAAATTCATATCTCTGGTTATATTGAACGAAAAGCGTTCAATTTGAAATTTTTTTCAACTCCAGGATGTCGGCCAAATTTGGAAAAAAACAATTATTCAAAAATAGTTGGAAGAAAAATTTTAAATTATGTGATTTTTGAATAATCAAAATTTGTAATTATTTCAATTTGCGAATTTATCAAATTTTATTCCATTCAATTTTATTGGCAAAGTGCGCGAATTATTATTTCTATTTTAAACGGCTCAACGTTTTCCCGCGCCGGTTTTTATTACTCGGAGTTGACTCCGTCAGTAGCCGGAAAAGCAGTCGTCGCGTGTCGAGCCAATGAGAACGCATTGCGGGTCGAGCGTATTCTCCGACCGGCGTAGTCGATTCTGTACACTAGCGTCGCCTTGCGCCTGCGCACACGAGAACGCGCGGCTCCGTGGGGTAGCGGCCGAAGGAGAGGGGAGGGGGGGGGGGAGAAAGCTAGCACAGCGCCGCGCGTCGCCTCAAGCGCGAGACGTTCACCGGCGAGCGGCAAGACGGTAGAGTTGCGCGTGGAGGGGAGTCTCTCGGCTCGGCGTTCGTAACGACGGTGTAGTAAGCGCGATTTCTCACTTTTATTCCCCCGCTGCATATTCCTGACCAAACGTTTTGCAAACTGCACTATGCTTCCGGGTTCGGGACTAGATTCAAAGATTTTGCCATGACCTTGAAGTTTGCATCGTTGAAATGCAACGAAATCCATTTTTTTCGTTGTCAATACTCATAATTTATATTCGGAATTAAATTCCGATGATAAAACAATCGATTTTTCGGCCCAGAAAAAATTTCGGCTCGAAAAATTTGGATCGTTTTAAAAATTCAACAAATTATCAATAAAAACATATTTTTCGTTGCATATTCCAACGTTGCGAACTTCCGCATCATGCTTTCCCCCACTCCGAGAGCCAAATTGCTGTTATTAATATTTTTGTAGATTAATAAATAATAAAACTGCGTACGATCGTTGCGAGAATTCGAAACTCCTCGACGACGCTGTGATGCAGCCGAATTTCGTGATTTTTATACAGAAAACAACGATCGCACCTGTCTTTGATAATTGAATTCAATTTTTATGAAAATCCAATGAAATTTTGAGATAGGAATTACAGGGAAAAGGGCGCGATCTCTTTGATTCTCGATCGCTTGTTATTGGAGTTTAAAAAATACACTGAGAAAAACTAACGCGCTCGGCCCACGAGCCGAATTTTTTCGGTTTTTGCACTTTCGACAGTTCGAAACTTTTAGTCTCGGAAATAAATCGAATTCGATAACAGTTGGTCGAGCCTCAGCCGGTTCGTTATTGCCGAAGCTCTCCAGGAAAACGAGCCTGAGTGTGTGTTTACGTTTTTGTTGAAATTCGAGAAACTCTGAGGAGCATGAAATGTTTACGGGTTCGTTGGTGCGTCGCGAAAATTTCGCGTGTGTGATAATTGTTTGGAAAGCCGGTGCGCGTCGCTGCTGTCGCGCTGGCTTTTATTCCCTAGCGGTAAACAGTTGGCAATAGTGACCGGAGCGCCACATCGGGACCGCTAGTAGCGCCAACTAACGGGCGAGTGTGAAAGCTCGCTGGAGGGGGACGCGGTGAGACGAAGCGTCGAATCGCCAGTTACTTGAATGTGTCTACTCCGAACACGTACGTGTATCGCAGCTTTCGTTTTTATTTCTTCTGTCTATCGGTCTGTCTCTCTCTCGGAGTTTTCTCATCCCACCACCGTGTTACGACGTACGTTAGCCCCGTAGTGAACAACAGAGTGAGCGAACAGTTCGCACGAGTGTCGCGATTACATTTTCATTTTTATTCCCGTTTTTGTAGAACGAACGACATCGACTTGAGAGAGAGAGAGAAAAACGACGCGACGAAAAGTATCAGACGCGCGTGTGTTTTACCGAATAAAATCGTATATATATAAATATATATATACAAATATACATAGCCCGATACGCACAACGTCTTGTGAATTTAACTTGGTTTCGCGTCGCGGATCAACGTACAGTTGTAACGGCGCGAACACACCGGCTAATTGTGTGTGTGAACAAGTGTCGATGAAGCGAGACGCCTGCTTTCGCGAATGATCAGACAGCAAGAGTGCAATTTAGGTAAAGAAAAATCATTTTTCTCTAGTGTGTTTCGCGAGTACGAGGAAATAACGATCCGGTAATGATGAGACGTTGGGTTTTCAGTTTTATTTTTCTTGGTTAATATTCCGAGCGGATATTGTTGATAAGTTTTTATTAAATCGCGAAAAAACCACGCCCGTGTTAAACGACGCGATCGCGTTTAATAATCGCCTCGCCGTTATCGGAGCGAGGTCTCCATCGTCGTTGTGTGCAGCACTCGTTTCTTTTTTTTCCATCCTTCTCGTCACTCAACCGCCGCGATTTAGGCGGCGAGAATACTCGATCCTCCATTCTAAGAGCACGAACATAACCAAAGTTTTAAAACCGGCGCGAAAAAAAGGCGTCGCTTAAAATGAAATACGAAAAATCAACATCGCGACTGTTCGGTGTGTTCCTCGCGGCGTTCGCACGCTGTCCGGCCCGCCATATCTGCCCAGCGGAGTAATCGCCATTTCTCGTGCTAAAATATTCCATGCCACGATGAAAAGTGAATTTGCGACTTTATTATCCATTCCCCCACTCGATTTTCCAAGTTCGCCCATGGCATTTTCGACTCAAAACATTCCGTTTTTTTTCTATTATTTCCCCATTTCTCGCTTAACGAACAAAAACCTCCACCTTTTTCCTTGTCTCGTGGCCAATATATATATATATATATATTCAAACTGCCCACTTTACGGACCGAAACTATTCGTCGATCGTTTTTACAAACTCCATTCTCCAGCCTCGACCTTTTTTTTATTATTTTATTTCTCCACAACAAAAATTCTTTCCCTCCCTACGTAAATCGAGGCGTTCACGAAAAATCCAACTTTTTTCCCAAACCGGCGCTTTTTTTTATTGCATTTTCGAGCTCGCTCGAAATTCATAAATTCGCTAAATCAAAGTCGTTCCGTATTTTTATTTCCACGCTCACGAATCGTCGTGCGTTTTGCTCACAAAATAAATGGAGAATCGGGATCGAGCCAATTAATCGGTTTTGAGGATTTAATCCCGACCGCGTTTTTGTTTATTTTCGAGCTCTTTCAGTTCGCGTCGACATTAACCGTCGAAGTTTTCGTTCGACACGAAAATCCCCATTAATTTTTATTTTTTTCCCGTAATTTTTGAGGCTCCAAATATATATATTTTTTTGTTGCATTTTCGATCTTTTGGGTTTCCATTATTTCGTGGAAATAGCGACGGAGCCGCGTGACCACACGTCTCTCGCGAGACTGTTCGATTTATCGTTTCGCGTCGTCATCCCGAGACGGCCAAGCGACGTTTTTTGCCGGGAATATTCTTCGTCTCGTTGTTTCTTATGCATACGGGAATAATGTTCGGGAGAGTGAGACACACAGCAATAGCGTTCACAGCATTGAAACCTTGCACGCTTGTGCTACCAAGCAAACTCTGCTTTTATCTGCCTCCGAGCATTGTTATCGCACGGTAAACAATCCCCGACGCTTCGCGCTTGTTCCCCCCACCTCTCCCCGCCGAGCCACTCGTTTCGCGTTAAAATAATAATAATAACAATAAAAATACGCACCCGCTTTTGATAAATACGAGGAAAATATATCGATTCTCGAAATATGAAAAATAAAATAAAAATTCTTGGAGACACGATGTCGAGTGTGGGGGTAATGGGGGTCGGCCCTAACCTCAAAAATCTTGTAGGCTCATGGAAAAATGGCAAAAAAAATGTTTGCTCGTCCAACCGTAACCTGGAAAATCGTTACAATTTAGAAAATCATTGATTTATTTTTGAAAAAATTATCTTAACGTGAGTGCGAGTCGAAAATTGTTCAGCCGACGAAAAAAAAGAAGTTTTTTCTTTCAAATTTTCGTTCAGTCGCGAAAAATCGAGTTTTCGAGGAAAATTAAAAAGTTTTGTCTTCCTCAGGCGCGATTGAGTGCGCGAATTTCTTGGACTGGGGACGTCACGAGTTTCGGGGAAAAATGAAATTCAACTTTGCAGCTGTCTCTCTCGCACTTGGGCAATTAATCGAGTAGTCTCTTTATCGTCCCGACCAAATATTCAATCAGAATCTTAATAAAAAATCAGAATTTCGTTGCATTCCGACGATCCAAACTTTTTCATCGCAAATTTTTTTCTACCAATCTTTTTATTCCTTCGTCCATTTTCTTACGATGAAATTTAGTCTCTATAATGTCCACACCGTTTCGTATCCATGTCGGCTAACTGTAAGCATTGAGGTTTTCTTATTCCATGTAGATTCAGACTACGACTTATCCACGAAAACAAACATTTAGTCAGCGACGAGAGAGAGAGCGAGGGACTCGATTCTACGTCAAAGAGATTTTTGTCTCCCTGCCTTTTCTCTCAGTTTGCAGAATCGCTCGTTCTCCATGCATAAGCTCGAAGCCTCCAAAAATCCTTTCATGTTCTTATATTGCCCAGTTTGCCGAATGCTTAAAAATTCGTAGAGTTGTTTTCCCCTCGCACCGAGTAACTGGACGTCAGCCCCTTTGGCTCCTCCTAATTCTCGCCTTTCTTTTCATTTCGAACGGACACCCCGAGTCTCTACTCACCGAGCATCGTCTCTGCCCAAACACACGCCCCTTGGCTAGTGCAATTTTTCAGTCGGTCTCCAAATTCTCCCTCCGCAGAATCTCCCCTTTACGCTCTCAAGCTGAGGCCCAATTTTTCGCAAAATATTCGTCAATAATAGTGGGACAGACTTTTTTACCATTTAAAAACAAAATTTATGAATAATTATACGAAAATTCTTGTTTAAAAAATAAATTAATTAAAACTTTGAATTTCCGACACGTCATTTTTTTCCTCGTCTTTCCATCTCTTGGCATCCGGCATTGGGTGCTATTCTTCCCTGGCGCAGATAGAGAAAGAGTCTCGGGCGACATCACGTGCCAACTTGGAAGCGATCTCGTTTCGCACATTGAAAAACGTCCACGTTTTTACACGGACACTTGTTTCTCGGAAAACTCATGAAACACGCTCCCGAGTTCACTGGCAACGAGGAAAAGAACCACCTCCTTCTCTCCTTTCTTTCATTCTTCCGATCGTGTCTCCGCTCTTCGTTCCCACTGTCCGCCAGAACTCCCCCCCCCCCTCCCCCCTTATTTGAATTGAATTTATTTCATTTTTTGGAAACAAAAATGGATGGAAAAATATTATCTCTGAGAACTCTGAATAGTAGCCGACATTTTCACTAATTTTGACATTTTTTACGAAAAAAATTGAATTAAAAAAAAAATGGCAAAGTTTCAGAGGCCAGAAGTCTTCGGCAATTCATAGAGAAAACATAGTGGTCACCTTCCAGAACGTTTTTCTTAGCTACAACTCTGAATAGCCTCCATCCTCCAATTTATTCGATTTTTAAGGAAAAAAAATGTATTTTTCATTCCGATTAATTGGAATTTTTTTCTCCACAATTTCAAAAATCTCGATAAATGTGTATTCTCATTTTTCGATACGTCATAGACCAAAAGTAGATCCGCCACGTGCATACGACCGAATTTTTTGCGCAATTGGTTCGATCCAGAGAAAATGAGTGTGGGATTGAAAATCCCGAGTTTGGAACAACTGCATGAAAATCTCGTAGACTCTACAGTCGACCTTTTCCTTTCGTTTACTCTGTGCCAGGCTCGAGACACTCGAGTCGTTACAGAATTCTGAACGTGTCGATTGCACGCATTCGTTCGGGCATTGCGTCAGTCAATGAACCACTTTTACAGCACAAATCGTATATCTCATGCATTTTTATTCTCGGAGTTTGAATTATATCGAAGCGAGCCTCGGGGCGTGGGGATTTGTGCTTAACTTTCGCAATCCCTTCCCGTCACAACTTTGCGTCGTTAGCACATAATGGAAAAAAGTTTTCTTCAAAGTTTTCGACTATTTCAAAATGATATTTTTTATAATTTTAATTTTTTTCTATAAATAAATATAATAAAGAAGACAATTTTTTATAATATTCATTATATTTAATAAATTTGAATAAAAAAAAAAAAAATTCCTTAATAAATTAATGAATTAAACTTTTCTATATTATTATTATATTTATTACATTTAATAAAAAATAATAATGAAAAATAATATTTTACATTATTTTTTGAAATATTCATATTTATTTTTAATGATAATAATTCATATATAATTATATGGATATGCATATGAATAAAAATCTATGAATATTAAATATTAAATATATTAATATGAATCAGCAAAAAAAAATGGCAAAATTTGTTGAAAAATGAATAGCGACTGCTTGATTGAAAAATAATGAAAAAAATTGGTTTTTTGTTTGTTAATTATTTCAGTGCGAAGACCGAGCCTACCTGGGAGCGTTTAAGAAGCACGTCCCCCGAGACCCCCCCAGCCAAAATCACACGCCTAACCTCTCCCCTGTCCTCCTTGTCCTCCTCCGTTCCCTTGTCCCCCATTAAAGCCGCAAGGACATCATCGTCGCGCATTAATCTCGTCAACAATCACACTCGGGATATCATAAACGGTTCAACGACTTTGATCAATATGGACGGCATGGACAACAAACCCGCCTTGAACGACGATCCGTCGGTCACTCTCACCATCCGCCTCATTATGCAGGGAAAGGTAATATCCAATAAATATTATTACAAATATATAGTTTTTAGTGATATTCAAATTGGATCGACAGCGCGTGTGTATTTACTCATTTTCTTCATTTATTTTATCATCTCTCGAATCCTCATTGGGCCCCAAAGATAAACACGTTTTTTTTTTTTTATTCATCCTTTGTACATTCTCAAAAACCACGACAATTTTTCAACCCATTTTCTCCTTCGATCTCAAATAATGATCCCGACCATCATCCCAACCAAATATTCAATTAGAATCTCAACTAAAAACCACAATTTCGTTGCATTCCAACGATCCAAACGTCGGAACGAATTATCATCAACCTTCGGAACGTAAAACAAGAAAACCCCCAAAAATCTCGCTTCCCCTATCACGAGACATTTCCTCAAGTACAACATGCTTCCGAATGTTTTTTTTTTTTCCACCGTTTATCTTTGTATGGTCTACAAACGACTTTTTGCCTATTCCCCCTATTATCGTCTCTGCCCAGCTCTCTCTCTCACGTTCTCTGATCTTTCGGATCTCATCTCGTCAAAGGCGAGAAGAAAAACTTTGTTAATGAAGTCTGGTGGGCCGGAACGAACGCGAGTGCGAGAGACGAGTGAAAATGGGAGGGGGGGGGGGGGCGTGCCAGCGTTAAATAAGCCGGAATTTTTCAATATTATTAACCCCCCCCCCCCTCCTATTTCTCGATCAAAGAACCGTATAAATTTAGCATCGAGACCAAACGAAATTTGACGGTTTAACTGTGCAATCCCAAAGAGCTCTCTTATCCACTCATTTTACTCTACACCTTTTTCCACTAGCATTCACATTATTTTACATAAATATGCAAATCTGTAAGCAGAACACGAGGAATCTATATTTAGTTATTTGAATTTTACTCCCTTAACCTTTTCATACTAAATTTATCAAAGAAAATCCATGCTCCAGCCACTTTTCCATTTTTTAACGACGTTTTCTCATTCTTTCGCGTTACTAATATTCATACAGTTGCATTGTTACGTCACTACTTATTTATGCAACGAAATTCATTAATAAAAAAAAGAAAAATTTCAACGATTTTCAGTTGCCGCAACATTTTATCAAAAAAAATTAATTTTTTCATATCTTTTTGTAATAATATGCAATTGAATTTGTCAGAAAAAAATGGAAAGTTTGGGCGATAATATCGGTTTCGAAAGATTTCGTCATTTTAAATCGATTTTGTCAATTTTTTCGCATTACAAATATTAACGGATTTAAATCGTAACGTCACATAGTTCTCATTCAACAAAATCCACCAAAAAAAATATAAACTTTGGGCCATTATCGGTTTGGGAAAAATATTGCTACTTAAAATGGATTTTTTTGGAAAAAATGAATTTTCCCTCCACCCTTTCGTCTCGCTCTGTCGTTTTTTTTCTTCTTTTTATCCACCGAATCGGACTCGTACGTTCGAGACTAAGCAACACTCGATATTCTCAAATAATATATCCTCGTCGTTCGCTTGGCACGCTGCACGCGTTTCACGAGGTGATTTTATTATTGACTCGGGTCATGGATGCTAAGTAGTTTCGTACGGCTCAACCGTCAACGTCATTGCCCCGCGTTCACGGGCCCGGGTCTATACACTCCATGTGTCCGGTCTGTAATTTTTTTCTCCAGACGAAAAAAATCTGCCATTGTTTTTCATTCATTTTCCGGGCATTTTTTATGTGTTATATAATAGAATTTCATTGCATTTAAAAGTTGGAAACTTGAGCGTCGTTGCGGCGGGGACACATGCATGTGCGATGCTTAATGGACGCAATACTCGTCGACGCAGGGGAGTCAACCCCTTTAACGTTCGCCAGGAGAAACCAGCCAGACTTGTACCGACAAGACTCTCTTGTCTCTACAGAACCTCCATTCACTTCTCTCCAGTGGCACCTTTCCTTCCTTTACCCTTGTTTTTTTTTTTTTTTTTTTCGTTTTTTCGCTTCCCGCCGTTAGCAACCCCTTTATGGCCAACTCTTCCCTCTCTCTTTCTCTCTAGCTCGGAGGCGAGCCTCTCGCATATTTCGCGACACGTCTGACGACGTGTATCCTCCGCGTCGACAAGCTCGCGCAACTAATAGCACGTTCGTGTCAATTTCCATTTTTCCCCGTCGCGGTGCATCCTAAGCCTCGCTTCCCCTTCCTGCTCTTCCGTTTTCTACTCATAGTCTTCGCTACTCGTTCCTCCGTTTTTTATCATCGTCGGAAAATTATATTTATTATTCGGATGATTTTTAAAATGATGCTAATTTTTCGAGCCGATACATTCTTGTGGGACGAAAAACCGATCGTTTTAACATCACAATTATATTGTTTATTAAAATAATGAGCTTTGGCAAAGAAAAACACGAATTTCGTTGCATTCCAACGATGCAAACTTGATCTTGATGATTGAAAAGCTGAAAAAATTAATAAAAATGAATAAAGTAAATGAATTATGAAAATAATGATTGAAAAATATATTTTTCCTTTTTTTTTCCAACGATGCAAACTTCAGTGCATCGTGGCGATGCTAAAATTAGCACGAAATGCACTTTTGTGCATACAGCTCGGCTGCTCGAATGCGCAGTGCATTTTTCTTGCTTCCCGTATCGACCCTGTTCCTCCAGCCTCACCAACACATCCTCGCGTATACAAGAAATATTGTACGTGTCAATGTCCATACTGAGCAGCTCACTCTTGCTGCCACATAATACAAAAAGTTTTGTGTTACGTGTAGCCATCGCGAGGGAGAGCGACGATGATGCAACTGGCAAACAAAACGTCCCTCAATGAGGATGATGCTTTGCTTTGGGACTGAGGATCGAGGCCGTTTTGCTTCTCAATATTCACGTCCACCCACGTGTCTCGTCTCCTCACTACTCAGTGGAGAAGTTTTTATCCACGTGTGAGAACACGAGAGTGCATTTTCGCCTACCTCGGTCGCTTTTCCCTTCGCCAACCAACACACATTGTCAGACTCATGTCAGCGCTAAGCGAGACTCTTCTTTCTTTTCTACTCTCGGTTTTTCTCCTCCTCCTCGTTGTTTCAACAACGACTACCAAACCCCTAACCAGACTTCCCATTTAGGATCGTGCTAAAGTGCGACTCGTACATTCCTCCACGCTCCTCCTTATTTTTTCAACGACCCAATGCTTTCGTTAAAAAATACACATACTCGTGTCTTTAGGCTGCTTCGAATAATTGCCTACTTCGCGACCATTCGACAAACCCCCGACGCGGTTTTTATCGTCGCCTCTAACACAACCAACATATCGGAGAGCTTTTGCTCCCTTCTTTTTCGACACTCGTTCTTATCAGTGTCGTATGAAAAAACGAGACTGCAACGAGCATCGTTGGATTATAACGATAAATTCATTTTTTCCTCATTATTTTTATGATTAATCGACTTTTTCCCATTTTTTTTTACCAATACGAATACCAATTACGAAAATGAATTTTCGTTGTATTTTGAAAAATTCTGTCCTTACTTGATCAGAGCTCACGATTCTCATGAAATATTTGATCAGGACAATTAATCGGAATTTTCTCTCAGGCCCGAGCGAAAAATTGGTCTGAAAAGTGTATTTTTCAAATTGAACGATAAAATATTATAATGGGAAACGTATTTTTCGTTGGAGCCTGACGTTAAAAATTCCAGTGGAACTTGAAAATTTATTGTTCGATTTTTGTTCCATTCGTCGTCCCACCTGGTATCGCGAGTTGTTGTTGTTGTTTTTTTTTTACTTTCTCTGTCGTCTCCAATGCTGAGGATTAAAAATGCAACAACGTGCGGAGCGACCACGTCGTCACGTCAAATCCCATTATGTCGAACATGTGGCTCTGTTTTTTTCTTTTTATTTTCTCTTTTTTTTACTCCAAGATAAAAACTCCAGCGAGCAAGCCACGTCAGGGGCTTCGCTCTCTCTCTCTCTCTCTCTCTCGTATCACGCTCTTTTCAAATTCAATTCCCTTGTACTTATTCTCATTTTTTACCTCCCCCGTTTGTCTCTGCTTTTACCGCCCGGAGCTTCCGCTCTTTTTTTTTTTTTCCTCATCCACACGAGCCCTCAGATATATACGATTGTCCCTCATTTATTCATCTTTGAATCTCGCTCCTGTTGACACCTGGAAACCCAATATTAATTGGATCCAATGGGAAATGGAAAAAAAAAAAAAAAAAATATTTTCCAGAGTCTGGATCCGCAATTTTTTCTCGACGACGAAAAGTAGCTCAACTTCAAAGCCTCCGAGCCTCTCCAGCTAAAAATCTCAAATGACAATCGCTTTTTATCTCTTTTTCCATCTTTTGCATAGCGAAACTAGACCAAGAGCCAAAAATCATGAGGAACTTTTTATCGCTCCGGGATTTTCGAGGCTCTGACCCGGTTATCGCGCGCACAGTCTCATCGTCTCGTTTCTCCTCTTTGTTTCTTTCTATCCACCTTGCCCCGTGCCCTCTTCCCCCTTGCGATACTAGACACTCGCTCTCCCTCTCGTAGAAAAGCCCACGGTCGAGTTTTTAAGAGTTGAGCATATACTTGGCGTTCCTGCTACCGAGCTTCGCCCCCCTCCCCCGTGACCCAGTTTACTCGCAACTCACAAAATTCTTGGCATTGCCCAAGCATCATCGTTTATACACTAATTTCTATGCGCGCATACTCATCGAAAATATTTCGACTTCGACAAATACCCCGCGATTGATGAATCGGTGTAATTTCATTTTTCTCAAATATTTTAACCAATTTCTGCGACTCTGAAGGTCTCGGGAATTGAGAAAAATTATTCTGCAGCTTGCAACCTTCGGGCCCAACGAAAAATACATTTTTCCACACATTTTCTCTTTGGATCCTGAAAAAATGTCGTTTTATTGTCTTGACTAAAGAATTATTAACTCTGCTTAATAAACACACAGAATTCCGGTGAATTCCGACGATTCAAACTTCAAGATTGTCTGGAGATGATAATCGAGCTCGCAACGTTTCGATCCAACGTAAAATACATATTTCTATTAATTATTCGTTCAATTTTTCAAATCGTTACAATTTTTGAACAAATTTTCTCTTTGGATCGTAAAAAAATATCGTTTTATCGTTCTGGCTGAATATTCAATCAGAATCTTGAGCTCTGAACAAGAAATAAGAACATTTCTCACCATGTCGAAATTTGCATCGTTGGAATGCGCAACGAAATTGGGTTTTTTCTTTGACAAATCCCATTATTTATATTCAGAATACAATTGCTATGACAAAATAATCGATTTTTAGCCCCAAAAATATATTGACTCGAAAAATTTGCATAACATTAAAAATTAAACGAATGATGAATAGAAATGAATATTTTTCTTTTATTTTTTTTATTATTTTTACGACACTTTTCATGGTTTTGAAAATTGAACAGAAAATTAATTGATGGTCAATCAATTAATTAATGGTTTTAGAAATGGAATTAATATAAAAATGTATTTTCCGTTAGTGTCAAGAAATTCTTCAATTTCTAATTCGTCTAAATGAACTTGAAAAAATGGTTAAAAATAGGTGTATGATGTATTTCCCTACTTGAGACTTGGAGCCTGATTTATGAGCAATAATTTCGTCATTAGATGAGTCACGAGATTCTTATTACGTGAATAATCGAAACGAGACGAAAAGTCACGTGTCTGAGAGTCAAGGGTGCCAATTTTCTAGAGCCCGAACGATAGTGGCTCGGGATAAATAAATAGTTACGAATGCGAATGCCTAGTGGACGGAACTCGAGCCTTTTTTAATAAGCCAAATAGATGGTAAGGTCTCGAGGCGTTATTCGGCGAGGACTCGTTGATCAAACGAGATTAAGATTGTTCGTTGGTCGCATGCGACGAAACTATATACAATTTTTGGAATATTAAATGTCTCGAGTTGCGGGCTATTCGACACGTTATTTATAACGCGTGACCACGAACAGAGCCACCGGAATTTTTATTCCTCACCTACTTTGCTTCTTTCTCTTCGTACATCGGTCCCTCCGCTCGAGTCATCCATGCGCTGCCCTCTATAGATATTACTTCTCCTGTCTCTGCAGTTTATCTGCAAAGAGTGCACTGGATCCTCGCCAGGGAGAGTGGCCAATCGCGACTATGCGAAATGCCACTTGTACTTTCCTCAAATCTCCAGCACTAAACAGTTATTCTCGTCTCTCGCTCTTTGCCTATGCTCCTCGTAAGTTGGACAAGAGACGACCTCGAGACCAAGACAGCAGGCAACGACGACGTCGTCGTCTCGATGTCGATCGACGGGTGTTTCTCACACACCCGGAGAAAAAACACACACACTAAAAGGATAGACCGAGATTTCCTAGTTTTGTGCCAACTGGCAAAACGTCCCCGACTTTGCAAAGCTAATCGATTAGTATCGCTAGCATCTTTCGATCGCTCCAACTTGGATTTACAAACCTCCAGTCTTCCCGGCTCTCAAGCTCACCGAAAAATCATTTTTTTTAAATAACAAATTAGCCTAAATTTTGCCATTTCGATATTGCAATAAAATTCTGCTCAAAAAATGTTCCAAAAAAAACAACCAACTCGATGCACTAAAGATTTTTTTTTTCTTTCGTTTTTGTTCTTCATCTATATTATTTATTTATCAAAATGAATTATTGATGAAAGTCTAATGAATATTTAAATAAATAATTAAATATAATATATATAATTATTAAATGTAATAATTGAATAAATATTTCAAAATAAAATATAAATTATAAATTTATTAAAATGAAATAATTATTTTTATTTATATTTATCGAAATTGTTCACGTCGCTGGCTCTAGCAAAATTATAATTTTGCTCCATTCCATCCTCGAGGTAGAATGTGAGCAAATAACAAACGTGACCCGCAGGAAAATTGAGAATACAGAAAATTAATTTGGTTGCATTTCCATGGTGCAGAATCCGGCGAGACTTGTCGGGAGCCTGGAAATTGAGTAGCAGGTGCTCTCCGGTCTGCTCAGATGTTGGGTGCGCAAAATTTATCGAGAAACGTCAAAACATCTATTTTTGAAAAGGAAATATTTGTGTAGGAACGTCTGCTCCTTCAAGGAATCAGTCAAAAGATAATGTTATTCGTTTCCACGTTGTTTAAGGGCCCGCTCAGTCTTTGAATCCGATAAAATTAAGACAAAACAAAAAAAAACGTTTGTGATGAACATTCTCGATCGAATTTATCGGCCTTTCTCCATTTATTTCCCTTCCGTCCGTCAAGAAATCGCGTCTTGTCACTTTTGGACTCGAGAAAATAAGAAAAAGAAAAAAATTTCAAGGCGGGGCGAGTCGTAAAGAGAAAATGTTGCGACGGCGGCCCGGGCGCCTGGCCAACTTACCGAGAAAGAATCTCGCCGTGTTTTTTTTTTTTCCCTCCCCCCCCCCCCCCCCCCCAATTTTCCAGGCCGTATGAAAAAATGAGCAGCCTCCTCGATATCTTCGTTCCTTTCCGGAGCGGTTCATCGACTACGAAAACATGTAAAACCCTCCGGTTGACACCCCATCACGATTAATCTCAACACGATTCCCCTTTTCCCACTCTTTACGTCCCGAGATGCATTTCCTATCACTCATTCACTTTTTTTTTCCATATTTTTCTTCAAAGTGCATAAATTTTACGCGAGCACAGCGAAACCTCGATAATTGGCATTCTTCCAGGCCCCTCTGCGTCGCGTCGCTTCTTTTTCTTTTTCTTTCTTTTTCACGCCTATAGTCCAACGAGACACCTAGTAGTCCTATTCGCTTCGCCTGCAAAGATGCGAACTACGCAATTCTCGTTACTTCTTCGGCTATATTTGTTCTCACTCTCTCTCTCTCTCTCTCTCAATTTTTTTATTCCATTTTTTGTTGCCGAGGGACGATACTTGTCGGTGGTTTGGTCTCGATCCCTCTTCAGCGTGACGGTGTGGACATTAACTCGAGGCAAAACGCCTGAGCATTTCGTACCGGCATATCGTCACGACGAAAATAACATTATTCGCTAGCAAACCGTCATTCCACCGTATAAATAAAAAAAAAAAGGCTTTCCTATGTCTCCGCCAGAAATAGACGCTTTGCTTTTCCTGGAAAATCCAGCAACCCTCATGATAACTCGTGCCATTTTGTTTCATTTTATTTTTGTCTCACAAACGCGAAGAAATCGGCACTATTGCGAATTTCGAAAAAAAATTTTTCGTTATTCCGTTTTTCCTTGAGCAGGTTTCAACATTTTTATCAAATATATTTATTGAATATTTGCTCACGATAATAAAACGATTTTTTTCAAATTTAAATCTTGAAATTGACGGAACAATTAATAGAAAAAGGAAGTTTCGTTGGATCCTAGAGCTGCGGCTTTCAGCTCCACGAGATAAATTCATTTTTTCATATTTAGCGAGTCTCGATAATTAGATTTTGTAATTAGACTTGGTCGATATCGAAAAGTCCACGATTCGCGAATTTCTTTCCATGACAAATCAATCTCCCATGAGCTTTCGTGGACTCTAATGCTTTTTTTTTCTTTTTTATCGTATTCTTCGCGTCCATGTGATCCCGTCAGTTTGCTATTTAATTGGCTCTTTTGTGCGTGGCGAGCTCTCTCGCTCTTCTCCTTTCATACAGCCGGGCTCGTGGCTCCTAGAACAAAATGCACAAAGCCACGATATCATCTCGTATAATTGAATGAAAAAGTTTCATCCAGTTATAAGCGAAAAACTAAGAGCCCATTTCGCACAGGCCAACTAAATCTCGATCAAGAAACTATCATTGTTTTTAATCTTTCGAAACTTCCTTCTGTTGGATTTTATCGAAGATTAACGGTATTGGAGCTCGCAGAGCTCCAGCTTAACGACAAATATTTCATTCATTTTCCATTTTTTTTCTATTTTCGAAATAATCGCCTTTATTTTTCGTTGACATTCTTTTTTTCGTCAACAAATGTTTCAGAATATCGAATATACAAAGAAAAAAATGGCAATGTTGAAAATTGAATATCAGGAACGAGCGAAAAATCGATTTTCCGAATCGATGTTCTCTTTGGATCTTGAAAAAACGATCGTTTTATTGTCCCAACCAAATATTCAATCAGAATCTCAATAAAAAACCAGAATTTCGTTGCATTCCATCGATCTAAACTTCATGAGCCAGAAATATCGAAAACTATGACAATTTTCGTAACCATTTTCTCTTTGGATCGTGAAAAAACGATTGATTTATCGTCCTAATTGAATATACAATTATAATCTTGAGCTCTGGTCAAGAAATAAGAGAATTTCGTACGATGTCGATATCTTATTAAATATTAATTCTTATTTAATATTTATATATTAAATATTATTTTTATTATTTAATAAATATAAATTAATATAAATTAATGAATAAATATGATGATAAATAAATATGATTATATATAATAATTAATATTATATTATTAAATATCCTATTGATTCCTATGAAATATTTGGTGAGGACAATAGAAGCATATTTTGTTAGGATCGAAAAAAAAAAATGGGTCAAAAAATTGGAATGGTTTTGAAAATGGAAAAAAAAACTGAATAGAAAAACGTATTTTTCGTTGGACTCGAACGTTGCAAGCTTCAGTGTCATAATTTCGTTGCATCCCAACGATCGAAGCTTGAAGCTCACAAATAAAAAGGCCAAAGGTTTTTTATATTCGATTGTCTTGTTCTGGACGTTGTAGTCGTCGCTTCTTGATAGATGATACGTCCGCGTGTGAGAGTGTCCTCTTGTCCCTTAGTCATGGAGCCTCGAAAGTGCGTGCAAAAGAGCATAGTCGTGTCATCTAAGTTTAGAGATGGAACCGAATACCTCGGTGGGTACGAGAGAAGCTCACCCGTGATCTGACATTATCGGAGAGCGCGAGGTCAGGCCGTGTCACGCTACTCGAGAGCCAGATAGAAAGAAGAATAGGAAAAATAGAGATAAAACGATTCAAGCGAATTCTCGACGACGAGCCAGAGATTTTCGTTGCACAAATTTACCTTGCCGACTGGACATTGCTCCCTGTGACAAATATACGGCCATTTCTAATTATAACTCTTACAGACGTTTGTACCCATCGCTTTCAACTTGTCTGCATTCTCGTCTATCAACGAACTTCCTTCGATGCCCCTTGACTCATTTTTTTCTCTTCTTATACTTTACAAATTGCCGAGCACTCGGACCCACTAAATAGCTACAAAATTTCAATAAAATTAATCACCTGTTTTATCATCGGGAGCCAAATTAGTTGACTAATTGGTGAAAATCTTATGACGCTCGAGTTTGCATCGTTGAAATGCTACGAAAATCAATTTTCTTTGGCAAAGCTCATTATTTTAATGAAAAATATAATTTTCATGACCAAACGATCGATTTTCATTACGTTGAAGTTTGCATCGTTGGAATGCAACGAAATTCGTTTTTTTCTTTTTCTTTGCCAATGTCCATTATTTATCGAGTCGATGAAATATTTCATTTACTAACCAATATTCGTTTGGTTTATGTTACAGGAAGTGGGAAGCATAATTGGCAAGAAAGGAGAAATCGTCACGAGGTTCCGTGAAGAGGTAACATTTTTAATTAATATTATTTCTCGATCAATTGAAAAGTTGATAGAACATTTTTACCGACTCATCACCATTTATCGTTCGTTCCTTTGTTTATCACATTACGTCAAATATTCAATCATTTTTCGTCACGCTAGATCGACTTTTTTCTCGAGCCAGTAGAAAAAGATTTCGTCTCGGATAACCTAATGAATATTCAATTGAATATTATCTCAATGCTCACCAGTTAATGAGCCATCACTGATCGATCTATCGATTATGTTAACTCGAGCGAAATCTTACCTGTTACCATTGCCTCGTTCTCTATACCTTCGTCCTCCATTCGCATATATACACACATATAGCTTTTCAATCCGCAAAATCAACATGTCCAAGTCGTTGCATCGTCGAAATGCAACGATAACGAATTATTTTTCGTAGCAGAGCACTCTATTTTCATACGATATTTTTCAACGATTGTTAGAGAATCTTCTTGAGCAACGAGTCACTTAATTATCAAAATAATTGATAAAAAATATATTTTTCGTTGCATTTCGACGATGCAAACTTCACTTTCATACACAAACTCATTTACTCCATTATGCCATTTGCACAAATTTGTCAATGAAATTGAAAAATTCTATAAAAATTGCAAATAAAATTGAAAAATTTCATAATAATGTTTTCAATAAAATCGTCTTCTTGCCAACTTTGGTATTTGAGAAATAAATAATTACAGTCTCGAGAATAATTAGCTCACCCTGGTGCACATTATTATACGTGCGCGGATGCGATATAATACGAATTTGAAAATTTTCAGTCCGGTGCCAAGATCAACATATCGGACGGTTCGTGCCCCGAGAGAATCGTAACCGTCACCGGACCAACGAACTCTATATTCAAGGCTTTCACCTTAATATGCAAGAAATTTGAGGAATGGTGCTCGCAGTTTCACGACGTTCAGGGAGGCGGCGGTGGAGGAACAACGAGAACACCGATTACCCTCCGACTGATCGTACCAGCCTCTCAATGTGGCTCTCTCATTGGCAAAGGAGGCTCAAAGATCAAAGAAATACGAGAAGTTACCGGCGCCCTTATTCAAGTAGCTTCGGAAATGTTACCGAGCTCCACCGAACGGACCGTCACCATTTCCGGTACCAGCGAGGCCATCACCCAATGCATATATCACATTTGCTGCGTCATGCTAGAGGTACGCAAATACAATATTCTTCCCTCACCTTCATTTTTACCCTCCGACCACCCGACTATTTTTTCAACTCAGTGGAGGCAGCTATTTCATTATTTCCGCAAGCCAAACTTTTCCATTTTCTTTTTTCGAGTTTTTTCCATTTTTTATTCTCCATTTTCAGAGATTCGACATTTTTTCAATTAATCGACGTTTTTGGATTTTTTAGACGCCGAGAAGTTGGATTTTTGCATTCTAACTTTCTTCATTTTGTTTTATTATCCATTTTGAGAGATTCGACATTTTTTATCGATGGAGAAAGTAATTTCTTGATTGAGAAATTCGATTTTCTTTTATAACTTTTTCAATATTTTTTGTTTCCTCATGAAGGCAGTCGCGAAAATTCCATGAATTATTAATTTTCATAATTATCAAATAGCTCTGCCTCCCCGTTCAAATTGAATAGCGATCATATTACTTTACTGGGAGCGAGTCCGTCCGATTAAATTCTCAATAAACATCCAAAAAGCCCTGAATCCCAATAATGAATGCACGAAAATTGTGAAAACCTTGTCAAGAACATCGAGCGATCGATTTTTCCCGGAGCCTCGTTCCCACGAAAGATGAAAAAAAAAAAAAAAAAAACAAAAGAAAAAAGTTGGTCAATCGATCGATCATTTGCTGCTGCTGCAGCGACGACGAGGCAGAAAGTAAAGAAATAATTTTAATTCCCTCTCAACCGACAAAATACGATCAATTTTTTAATCGTCGCAGCAAATGATCGGCGTTGATTTTTCAAGGAAAAAATAAAATCCCCCCGGCCCCGGAAAAATGCAAATAATGCGCAGGTATCAGCGCCAAAAGGATTTTGTCTAATATTGTTTATTCTGTTGCAGTCCCCTCCCAAAGGTGCCACGATCCCTTATCGCCCTAAACCCCAAGTTGGTGGGCCAGTGATCCTGGCTGGTGGGCAAGCCTACACCATCCAGGGTAATTACGCGGTGCCCGCCCACTCGGACGTAAGTACAGTTATGCCGTTGTCAGCAAACTCTGCTGCCGGGCCCGCCCCACCCTCGCTGAATGCCCAAACTCTAAATGCCTCACCTTACGCGACCCATCCGACCTCACCTTATGCTTCACACCATCACGGTCATCCGCTCATTCCTCACCATATTACCGGACCCCATCATCCGCTACATCCGAGCTCCTTACACGCCAGCGTGGCAGGCCTCGCCGACCCCCTGCTGAAGAGTGGACACTTGCAGGCAGCCCTCCCGCCCGCACACCTCGTGGCAGATGCCGTAAGTCTTTTCTTTTTCGTGATCCAACGAAAATCCGACCCGCACCCTCAGCCCCGAGCCCTGAGCCCCGAGACCCCTGACCCCACAACAACAACCCCCCCCCCCCCCCCACTGACCCACTCAACACCTCTCAGAGCTATAAAAACGAGCCCGAGCAATATTCCGACCTTGCCGCAATTGTCAACACACCTCCACCACCGGCAGATTCTTTTTTATTTCGACCCCGCCCCCTCCTTCTTTATTGAACCGATTCCGCCAATTCGACACGCACGTTACACGATTAACACAAGTTTCTATGCCACTCGACGCTCTTATATTAACTCTTATCACGGGAGTGTGACACTCCCGACGTTGGGCTCCAACGAAAAACACTTTTTATCCATTGAACTATGTCTATTTTCATTTTTCGTACCAATTTTCTCGTTTTATTCCAAAAAAAGATCGTTCCATCGTCCTGACCGACGATTCAATCGGAATTTCGATTTAAAAAACCATCATTTCGTTGCATTTTTTAGACACCCACAAATTCCAAAAACCATGACAATTTTTGTACCGATTTTCTCGTTGGATCCCAAAAAAAGATCGTTCCATCGTCCCGACCGAATATTCCATAAAAAACCATAATTCCGTTGCATTCCAACGATTCAACGTTGTTCTCTCACTCACCCCAGTCGAGAGCCTTCACATCAGCACTCGGGCCGAAGCCTTCGAAAAACTGGACCCGTATCTTTCGGATCCAAGTCTCTCAAATTTCGTATCCTGCGGTTGTATTTCCCAGAACTTTGGATATCGTCATGAAGATGAAAAATTATCGATACACCAATCGCTATTGTTCGGTGCAAACCAAAAGAAAATTCTCTGTTGCCGGTTCCTCGTATTTTTCTTCAGTTTTTTATATTCCGGATTTTTCCGTCCACCCAGATTCTTAATTAATCGATTAATCGAGAGCTCTTCGTGGTCTCGAAACCGTCGCCACGATTTCCCATAATCTCAGTAGGAATTTCATTCTTTTCTCGGGCAATCGTCCGAACAGCTAACCTATAAAACTTGAATAAAACAATCAAACGCGATTCCCCATCTCCCCGAGATATTCGTGTCTCTCGAGAAGCCCCGAGCCCTCACCTGCCACCGAGATCCCGCACAAAACCCTCTTCTAACTTTTCTCATATCCCCACACACACACACACACACACACACACACGTTTGGAACAACAAATTCGTGAGAGTAACGTTCAGAGCTTCTTGGTAAAAATTGCTTTTTCATTATTCAAAGCAATTGCTTGTACTTAGCTCCATTTAATTGAATTTTACGATGGACAAAAAAAAAGTGCATTTTTTTCATTATTTTTTCGATTTTTATCAATATTTTATTTTCTATTTATTTTTAACGGCAATTTATTCGATTTTGACTCTGCCATCAGAGACTCGATCGTCCAAATTTTGATCAAATACTTTTTTTTGTTTTTTTTTTTTAATTTATTTATTTGGAA
Source organism: Campopleginae sp. 14b (assembly GCA_030522525.1). Lineage (NCBI taxonomy): Eukaryota > Metazoa > Arthropoda > Insecta > Hymenoptera > Ichneumonidae > Campopleginae sp. 14b. The sequence continues at coordinate 67,618 of JAPYYS010000609.1, read as the reverse complement.
TTTTTGATCCTCCGAGGGACAAATCACAATTTTGTCGTCTCTCCCTTTTTCTTTCGACCTTTTTTATATCTCCTTTCCACAAGCATGCACACCACCTGCTGCACAAATGACCCAACACTTTCCACCTCTTATCTTATACTGTTGTCTCGCTATTCTCTGTACACATTTGTGCTCTAACTGTAAATACTCTTGTGTCTATTTATTTTTATGTATTCTTTCTGTTTGCACGTTTTTCTGGGAGTCTGTGACTTAATATTCCCGGTTGTGTGTTACACCGTATACGGTGCTCTGAGTTTTTCTTTTTTTTTTTTATAACCTTGAAGTTTACATCCTTGGAATGCAACGAAATATCTTTTCGCTTTGCTTAAGCTCGTCATTCTCCTTGAGAATCCAATTGCGATGATAAATCCATTGGTTTTTTCCCTCGGAAAGATATTTCGGCTCGAAAATTTGTGGATTTTGAAAATTAAACAAATCTTCGATAAAAATATATATTTTTCGGTGAATTCCAACGTCGCGAACTTCGGCATCATAGTTCGCGACGTTCGACTACAACGATGAATAGTTTTCCTATTTTTTCGTTAATTTAAAAATGAAACATCGATTGAGAACTTTTATATCTGCTCAGATGAATAAAAAATGGAATTTCGTTGCATTCCGACGATGCAAACTTCAAGGTCGTGAGGATTTTTGGTCTTTGGTACTCGATCGACCTGCCAAATAGCTGGGAATCCTTTTGGGAATCAATTTTGAAAGAAAATCGGTAGCTCGTTCGAGCCGGAAAACGAAAAAGCGTCGCGGAACGATTCCCTTTTTTTTTCTTACGAGAAATATTTTTATACGAATAATTGACGAGGTTCCCGACTAAATTCGCCCGCGGATCAATTATTTGAGGATCTCCGGGACGGGGATGAAGGAAAAACGAAATTAAAGCGTCCGCGGGCATCATTCGATCTCGTCGTCACGAACGAGCCAATCGTCCTTTTTGCAAATTTCGGGCAAATATTTATTGATCGTCGAGCGAACAAAATTCTCGATAAATAACGTTCGATGACATTTTTAGGTTCGGTAAAAGCTCTCGGCACAGTCCATCGAAAATCGATCCTCAGAAACGAAGAATCTAGTCTCGGTAACCTCCTTCGCGAGCATCGTTATTTCTGTTTTTTTTTTTCTTTTTTTTTTCCATTTCCTACGAGGTCAATTTTGCCTCGTAAAACTGCATGTCAAGGCACGTTGAATGCAGAGATATGTATTTATCTATGAATATATACATATCTCTATTTTTAGGCGTAGTTCGAAAGCTGAAAACAAGGATAACACGCCTTTACACTGATATTGCAACATCGAGACGCTCCAGTCACACTCGCAGCGAAATTATTCACCTGCTATACACCAAACTCTTTGTATCGTTTTCCACAACTTTTTTCTTTCCCACTTGACACTATTTACATAAAAATTTAGATACCGCGAATAGTTTCGTTGTCCGAAACGTCGGATTTTTTAATGACCAATATTTGTAGATCAATTTTATGGGATCTTATAAAAAATTGCCAACCCCTTTGGGAACTCTCCAGTCCGGAGAATAAAATAATAATTAAAAATTCGATAAAAATCGAAACTTTTTCTCTAAATCATCAATTTTATTTCTCTTTGACGAGAGTAGCCAAAAAAAAAATCAGACGCAACGAATAAATCCTCTGGTTTCATGGGTGCTGTATGGAAATTTTGAAAATATCCAAAAAATGGGAATATTTGAGTAGAAATTGGTGATTTCTGGCTCGATAAACTTTTGGTTCTTCTTGTGCTTGACAACCTGAAAGAATGATGGATTTAAGTTGTTGGGATGGGTTATTATGGTGGCGGAGAGACACATTTACCAAATGACACTTTTCTACTTTAATTTCCTTCATTCTTCGCCACTATTAACGCTTTTCTTGTCTCGCAAACTCTCGCTCTTGAAATAAAGCGCTGAGAAACTTTTTTCTTCCCCTTTTCTTCGTTTCTTTTTCTCTCTCATTAATTACAAAACACACAGACACACACGTTTTTTTTCCTCAAACAGCAACATGGCATGGCTTTCGCACTGATAGCTACTGAAGAAAAAGATAAGACACGAACTATCAGGAGTTTGAGCGCGAGGGTGGGCTGCCCTTTTAATGTTTCGACACTCTTTATTTATTTATCTATTTATTTTACAATTTATCGAAATAATTTATATTATAGAGTTCAACGATGTTATATCGATTGGACGGAATAGATTTTGCGTGTGCGAGCGTGTGTATTTTTATTTTTACGTTCCATTTATTTACGTAATTGATTTTTTTTTTTTTATTTATATTTTTAGATAATTTAGTTGGGGACTGGATGTTTGAAGGACTTTCCACGAAAATCTCGCAATGGACTAGTTGAAAATCGATATTCTCGGAAAATTTAGAAATTTTTTATAGTCAGTCAATCGAGCCCGAGTTTTGAATAATTATTTAGCAGCCGGGAGGTAATTAGAGAAAAGGAATCGCGTGAAACGTTGGGTGTGGCGAACCGGATGGATGAAAAATTGTAAAATAGGTCGAACGAGGTTTTTTATTAATTCAAATTTTTAATTTTATTCTTTTCGTATAAGAAATGATAATTTTTTTTGGAGTGGAAAAAAAATGCTCGTCGAGAAGGTGGACTCGATAAAAACGTGCGAATAATCGGTCTCGACGAGATACCGAAATAGAATTAATCTCGTTTAAAAATCGATTTGCCGTCGGGCAAATGAAAGCTTTTCCGCATGTACGTTTCACCATTGGCCACGATACTCGAGTCCTGGATGAACACGAAATCGTATAAACGTGCGAACTCGGTTATAACGCGGGGCTGACTAAACTTCAGGAGTAACTTGACACGAATTTTCCAGTCCATTACCACAAACCGTATTCCAATGACGACCTCATCCTCGAGCCTAGCTTTTCCGAGTCTTTTTCATATTACGGTTAATAAAAACGTTTCACTGCACAATTTCTACCCCTCGATTCTCTGACATTTCTTCATTTTTTACTCCGTCCAATCTTTATACGAATAAATCTCCATTCGTTGCTCAATTTTTCAAACCACGACAATTTTCGTAAAGATTTACCGTTTGGATACTATAAAAAAAAAATCGTTTTATTCTCCTGACAAAATATTCAATGACAATCTTAAAATTATAATTATTCTCGTTGACTTTACGTGGAAAATAAGGGGGGAAGGGGGAAAGGGGTTAGGGGAAATGACAGAGAGAAGAAAAGTTCTAAAAAACAGGAAAAACCACTGGAAACTGTCGGGCGGATGAAAGCGTTGTGCATACATAAGAATAAATGTTGATGTTGGAGAATGAGAACACGAAACTCTTTGCTCTGGCTCGAGGAATAAACGAGGCCGGTCTCTACTTTATTAATGACGAGGATTCTCTTCTACCCAGTTTTCCCCGTATCTTTTTCTAGTTTATGCCCGAGCGTCTCACGAATAACCGAGAATAGACACAATCCTTGAGCGATTCGCGGAGTTCTCTGCTGCACTTTTCCCAACCAAATCGATCGCCCGTGGTTCGCGAAAAACCAATATTTTACAAAAATTATTGGAGCCGGAGCAAAAAGTCAGAAACTCGAGAATTTTCGCGTAGGGAATTGAAAGAAAAAAGTAAAAAATGAAAATTATAAAGATTGAGGGGAAAAAAAAATTTCATCATTTTTTTTTTCTTTCTCGTGCTAGTTTGTGTTTCTTTTTCTTTTTTTTTGTTTGTTTTTACTGCATTTTTTTCGTTTCGATGTCTCGTTCGCGAGGAGATTACAAAGAACAACGTGTTTGTTGAGCCGAGGATCTGTTCGTCGTTGTTTCAGATGGGAAAACTCGGCAGCAATCCACTTGCCGGACTGGCGGCACTTGGCCTCGGTGGACTGGCCACCCCAGCCAACACTGGAGGCCTCAATCCTGCGGGTAAGTTGACACATTTCCTCTCCCTATTTCTCCAGCTCATTCGCCCTCCATCGAGCACATATTGCAACAGAAATATTGAAAAAAATAAACACTTGTTTCTTGAGATTAATGGAGCCTCGGGATTCACACGGAATTCGAACAGATGTTTATTCGCTTATACCTTTTTTTTTTCCATCACGCGATCATCGTTGCACATTTTTCTACTCCGACATCCTCTCCCGGAGCGCGAAACGCATACCAACGTTCTATAACTCCTGTTCACAGCCTCCGGTACTCCGGCTTCCTCCTCTTCTACTTTTTACTCCCTAAGAAAAAATGATCGCACATTTTTTGCCCCTGGCAAATTGAATATTATAATATAATATTCTTTTCTCTCTCTATGCTCTCTCTACTCTCTCCCGCTCTTTACTAACTAAACAAATATTTGTTTCTCAATAATTTACGAATTTCCGTTGAATCCCGAATTTTTCTCGTAGATTTTTCATCAAAATGCGAAATGAATGGCTCGATCAAATCTAATAAATTTTTGAACCGTATTATTATTATTATTATTATTATTTTCACGCTCTCGACACTCCCCCATTCAAAGTCTGTTAATAATGTTCAGAGACAAGAGACATGTGTTAATTTGTGATACGTTTATCAGCCCTCGCTGCATTAGCTGGTAGCCAACTACGCACGAGCCACACGAACAGGCAGCAACCAGCTGCGAACAATCAGACCCATGAGATGACAGTACCGAACGAGCTTATCGGTTGCATTATCGGCAAGGGCGGTACCAAGATAGCCGAGATACGTCAGATATCGGGAGCTATGATAAGGATCAGTAATTGCGAGGAGAGAGAGGGTGGCGCTACGGATCGAACTATCACGATTACTGGCAATCCTGACGCCGTTGCTCTCGCTCAATATCTCATCAATATGAGGTTAGTTGATTACGATAAACCGTGAAGAAAGTTAAAAAAAAACTTAAAAACACGAAGAAAAAATGAAATTTCATCGATGGAAGTTGCACTTTTTGCTCCTTTCGTCGAGTCGATCGTGTTATGTCGATCGTGATGCCCGAATCGAGTTCCTTAATCCGCACAAAACGTCAATTCCCGGCCCCGTGTGGCTCGAGACGAAAAAAAACAAAAAATTGGCATTTTTTTTTGGTCTCAAAAGAATGCAACTCGAGTCCTCGTTTTTTGCGGATCATGGGCAACGATTTTTCGTCGATAATATTTTCCCATCTAACCTGTAGACTACCTTAACACTTTTTAACCGATTTTCGTGCAGGAGTTACGAATTTTTGTAGCTACAAAAAAAATTTCAGCCTTTTTTTCATCCTTGGATCAATTTTTCATTAATAATCACGAAAATATAACGTTGTCGAGGAATTTTCCTCATTTTCGTCGCATACTCTTCGTTCCACGTGTAAGAAATATCGAGGCAACTGAAAAAATCAATTTGAAAATGGAAAAATTGTTGTTTCGTGGAGTTGCATCAATTTTATTTTATCAATGTCTCGTTTATGTGGAGGGGAGGAATGAAATTGCGTGTACATTGGTACTCTCGTACAAACGCTATGAATTTAGAGAGCTAGTGATACTTTTCTACTTGGACGTGGGATACGAGCGAGAAAAAGCCTCAACCCCGAGGATTTTTTCACCTTCTCCATTTCGTTATCGAGGCTAAATATTCGGGATCGTATCATACGATTGAAAAATACTATTCATCGCCATGGGGAGCAATTACTTTGACAAAAATAACGAATTTTTTCGATAATTTGACTCATCAAATGCCTCTCGATTATCCTGGGCTCGTATCTTAAGCCTCTACACATGACTATCACTGGCTATATGTATATGAATTACTATTACTTTGTAGGAATCGTGGCGGGAAGCGAAATGGAAAAATGATCGAGATTCATTCGTTTCAATTGACACTTTTATCAAATTTAATGGCATTTTCATTTTTTATTCAATTTTGTTTCGATTAATCGCGTCGAGACGTCTCGGAGTATCCGGAATCAAGCTTCTTCCATTTCGTTGAACGTGCCCAACGATAAAGCGCTTGCTCCAGCGATAACGTCACGTGGAAATTAATTTGATCCACCTGATCGCTTCGATTTTGTTTCCACATGAGGTCGCTGGAATAACGAGAAGAGAGAAAGTGAGCGAGAGTTATTTTCCATCAGTCGTTATGTCACATCTACTCAGCAAGTAGAACTTCGAAGGATCTGCGAATGACAATTATTGGGCAAACAGATCGAAATACTTTGCGACGTTTTTTATCATCGAAGGAAGAAAAAAATGCACTCCGAAAGAGAAAAGAATTTGATGAGATGGATTTTTTGTCCTCTCGACTTTCGAAACACGTGGAAATGGCCAGTCCATTTATTTTTATTTTTATTTTCAATCCAAAAAACTGATCGTAACGAAAAAGTGATTATTCGTTTTCCCAATAATTGGTACGAGCGAACGAACGTGATGCGAGAAAGTGTGCGTGTAAAAAGTGTAAAGAAAAAAAAGAGAAAAAAAAAAAAAAAAAAAAAAAAAAAAAAAAAAAAAAAAAAAAGGCAATAAATGAAATAAAATAAAGGAGGAGCGGCGGATCATCGATGTTCCACGGGCTAAGGGAAAGCCGGCAATGACGATAAATCCTGGAACAAATTCAACAGCCGTATATACACTGATCATGTATTATCTATACTCGTCGCGTTTACCACGTGACGAGGGCAAGAGCTGTCACGAGCAACGCTTCATAATCCATTCTTTCCAGGTCCTGCCTTCCAGGTCCAGTACCTTGAGTATCCTGCAGAACAAACAACTCCGAAAACAAAATCAACTATCTGTTCCTATTGTCGCTGGCTGTCCTCATTTTTCTACTTTTTTTTTTTACTCTTTAATTTTTTTTAAATTTTTTTTTAGTCGAAAACAAATGTCGCGGGGGGGTGGAAAAAAAATACGAGGGCGAGAGAGGGAGGAGAAAAATCGCGCAGCACACAGAAATCCCGATTCCTTAGAAAAGAAAAAAGAAAAAATGATTTTTTTCGGTCACTCAGAATCGAGTCGCAGGAAAAACGATTCGGCATATTTATTTCAATGATTTATCCGCGTTCTTCCACCAATCGGGCCTACTTTTCATCAATTTGTTATTGTAAATGATATATTTACAAATATCACTCGATCCTCACTGCCTTTACGTCTGTGAATCCGGACATTTCCCAACCTCGCTTTTTTTCATACATACAAACATTTTTAACTCGATTTATTTTATTTCTCATGCTTTTTTTCATTGCTTGATTATCGCTTGATCGAATTAATCGGCGGTGAAGGTTTGATCGCTTCGTTACGACGAATAATATTTATTTAGAACAAAACAATAATAACAAGGAATAACGAAAATCCATAATTTCAGACTAACGAGCCGTTTCGTTTAATTATTTTAATGAATTTTTAAAAGAAAATTAAAAAACCTTCATTTTCTCGTCAAGATCGAAGAGAAACGGCGACCGATCGCTCAAAAATTCATGAAATAATGAACTTTTAAAAATCGGGCCAATATTTTTGAAATTTTCGTAATTGATACAGAATTATTGATGGGAAAGCAAATTTCGAGTGTCTCACATTATTGGGAACGGGGAAAAAAAAAAAGTAGAACACGTGACTATCGTGATTAGTTAATATTTCTGACGTTTCGATGGCTCTCGGTAATGTTTGACGATCAATAGCACGTCCATCATATGGGTTGGACGATAAAAAGGTTATTTCGCGTATTGGTAATGAGTGTGTATTGATTTATGATTTATTTGGCGAAGCAGAAGCAGCTTGGCTCTCATCGTTATGTACAAACAAATCCTCATCTCTTTATTATTGTCATTATTATTATTTTAATCCAATTTAATAATTATAATTCATTATACTATATTTTATTCCAGATTGTGTCACCTCTCTACCCAATTTGTAGAAAATTGCCATTTTAGCCACGACTCTCGAGTTCCATCCTTTTTTCTCACACGCAAAAAAAAAAAAAAAATTTCAACACGCACGCACACACACACGCACGATTCAACTTACAAAATAAATGATTTAATTAATTCACGTATAAATTTGTCATCCTGTTAATTGTATAACAACGTCAATTTATGGGGATAAAGAAAAAACAAAATACGCGGCAATCCCAACGCTCCGCAGGTCGCATGATTTGCACTCTGTTCGCCTTTGCCCAAACACTCGCCGTTCAATGTCACGAAATAAAATCGTAATCCAACTTTTTTTAAACGCTTTTTTCATCGACTGCACATTAATGTGTACAATTTGTTAATTGTCATAGTTTTTCGATGTAATGGCCTCTATCCTTTCATATAATTAACATTACCGTGACGATAATTAGTAAGAATATTAATATTATTAATAATAATCGTAACAATGTTAGTTATGCCAGCATGAAGTTATTTTTATTTGTGGCAGAGTGCGAATCGTGCTGTCATATTTATTCTTGTTATTTTATTTTATATTTTTGTTCGATTTTTTGTTGTTAACGCCTCGACGGGGATGTAGTGGCCTGAATAATAATTATTTAATGCCCGGGGTTATGTGGTACGCGAAGCTTCCAAGCTTAAGGAATGATGGAATTAATATAAATCGTCTCATCGCAATATCCAAGCATCCAAACTTTTTTCAAACGTCCACAGCATCCCCGTCGTCTCGTTGGTCATTTAACCGCGAGGTCCGCATCCTCTATATTTTTTTTTTTTTCTTTTCTCAATGCCCGTTGCGCACAGAAAGTCTCCCTGCCAATCCATTATCAATCCAACTCGTATATTCTTTTTCAATTTGTGAAAAAACAAAAAACAACGCGAATCGCGTGATTTTTCAAATTTCGATTCGACCGGAGGTCAATGTGATTGGAGGGGTTTTCTTTCCTCGATGCGCGGTGGTACTTATCGGTCCAAATGTTTCGATGGTCGCTCGATAATTGTAAATAAACAAAAAGTTAAAAAAAATAAACTGCTTCTCTACGACGATCGAATCGTTCGCGATTTATTTCTCGTAATGTCTCGAACACGTCAATCGACCATCGAGACAAATGAAAAAAGCTCAACGTCGCAAAAGTCTCTCGGAATTAATGATTATTCATTTACTTTGATTCTTTTATTTTTCTTTTTTTTTCTCTCGTTTTCTTTTAAATCCACGAAAATAATAATCCGTCGCTCTTATCAATCAATTTTCCTTTACACACCGTGTAAATACTTGTGTACATATAATTTTGAGATTATCTTAGTAACTCGTGCGAGAGCGTGACACAGGAAGTAGAAAAAAATCAGAAAAAAAATCAGAAAAAAATAAATGACGCATTGTCGAACGGAATAAGAGAGAACGAAAGGAAAAAAAGTAAAGATAAAGAAAGAAAGAAAAAAACAGAAAAAAGAAAATACGTTCCCGCCCTCACCTCTTTTTTACATTTGTGTCTTTTCCTCAGTGTCGAACTGCAGAAAGCTAATCTAGAGGCCCAAAATACCCAAAACCCTGGCAGCGGCACCACTCCCGGGGCATCCGGGGCCAGTGCTTCCCCCTCTACCACTACTACCAATGCCTCTCCTTTGGCCAGCGCAATCCCATTGGCACAGCTGCTAAGCAAGCCAGGCGCTCTCAACGCCCTATCTAGCCTGAGTGCCCTCGGTGGGTTAACGGAATTGCTCGGTGGCGCTGCGGGCGCAGCTGCGACAACCCTTCCGGTCCAGACAACCGGTGTGCATCGTTCACACAAGGCATTCACTCCTAGACTGCGAAGTCCCGGCGCACCCGGTCCCACTGACAGTGGAAAATTCAAGTCGGAACGCACCAAGTACAATCCGTACTGAGAACTTCAAGTTTGACTAACCGCAAGAGGAGACCGCAACATTGAGAGGACACTAAACGAGCGAGAAAGAGTGAAAGATTGTTTGAGCGAAAGGAAAAGAGCGAGAGAGAGGAATAACGATTTAGAAATTCGTTAAAACAACAAATAACCATACAACTTGGTTAATATTCGAGCTAATCAACGGAGAAATTGTGGAAAAGGGCTCTTTCTATTGTTCGCTCTCACCAGAGACACGCGAGAGAGGAATATTCAATCATAGAAAACAAAACAAACAATTATCACACAGAACAGAAAGATTTTTTCGATCCTCTTGTTCTTTAGAAACGAGAGAAAGGAAATAACGATCGAGCTCCGAGTTTATTGGGTCGCAAAGTTTCGTCGTCCCTAAATCTTTATCGATTCACGGCTTTTTTTCTCCTCGGCCAACACTCCCTCGAATTTATTGACTTTTCTTCACCTTTTTTTCTTCCTTTTTATGTCATTTTCTTGCTCATTGTTTATCAAGTACTTTTGTACATCTTTAAGTGTCTCGGGACACTCGACTTTACGCCTCCAAGGCAAATTCACCTCGTCATGTTCTTGATATCACATTTACATAAACAAGGGTGCGAAATCATCGCGTGAACATTTTTTATTCAATTTTTTTTTCGCCTCATCAACTATTATCGTGTTGTTACGGATTTTTTTCTTTTTTTTTGCTACTGGTTTTGTTTCGCTGTATTGGAAAGACATCCGTGCTGCTGGCTCGTGAAAAAGACTCGGAGCGAGAACGTCTCTCGTCGAATAAAACGTTGATTTTTCGTTCTTTTTTTTTTTTCCTGAAAAATATATGTTCCTGGAGCATATAAATCCACGATCCCTGCACGATCGCGGCTCGTGCGTGATCAATGCAAAAACATAAAAATGGTCAAATTTCTCGACAGGAGCTCAGACATTTATTATTTCTTCATTTAAATCCTAGTTTGTAGATCCAATCTTGAGTTTCGGAGTCTTGCGATCAAAGAGCAACGCTGAAAATTGATTAATCTGAATTTCTACTTTATATATCTATATAGATACATATATACTAAAAGGCGGAAAATACATGGAGCTCGTTCGGAACTACTTGTCCCTGTGAAATCGATTAATCTTGTGTAACGCGGGTGGCGGATTATTTCGGCGTCTCGGCGATAATTTTCTGAAAGTTTTCATCTTCAAAAACCGAAAAAAAGTCAAATCATCATTTCCCGGTTACAAGATTATTAAAGAGTGGCTACACACAACAATGTTGGCATGAAGAGCATAGGAAAGATCGAAATGATTAGAATTTGATGAAATTTGCTAATCATACTCTTTAATATTAAATATGAATGTACAATGTTTTTCAGATTTTTCTTCTACATCGTTTTCGAGTAATTCATCACTTTAGCACACTGTAAACTCGAATTATTCGACAACTATGCAGACAAAAAATAGAAAAAAAATTGTATCATCGCATTCAATGCTAAAGAATATTATGAAGAAATTTTATCAAAATTCTTATCATATTGTCGTATGTAGCCAACCTCCTTAACAATTGTTATTCTCAGTTTACTCTTTTGTTTTTTTTTTTTTTTTTGTCATACTCTCCGTTAATTCCACATGACTCTCGAAACAATCCACCACCTTTTTCAAATAAAGGAGAGCTTATTATGATACACGACAGACGCATGCTGTTGCGTAATCATCGGATACAGGAAATAATCAATGAATATATAAGGATACACACGGATATACAAATATATATATGTATGGGATTGTGTATTTATATAAAATGTATATGCGTGTGTATGTAACGTCGTATTATTATAATTAAATCATAGAAATGAGTAGTACAGGCGCGTGTGCCGGCGCGAGCGAGTGTTCGCCCCGAAAAAGGGGAATAATCTTGAGTCTCTGGGTAGGATCGATGCCCATCTTGATTTTGTATATTTGAGGCACGCATTGAACTATTATCGCTGGATCAACGAGCACTCGAAATTTATGTGTTTTGGTAGAGAGGCAAAAAAATTTCAAAAAATCAATAATTCAAAGAAATAAAAGTTTGGATCAATGGGGATCCATTGAGACGATGCAAAGATTCGTCCTCGCAGCCTCGCTGTTAAACGTCTCTGCTCGATTGTCTTGTTATCCTTGCCCATAAACTTGTAAATTTATCTTTTAATCTCATGCTTATCATCTTATCAATGATTTTGGACGAATCTTTGTAAAGCGTGGGGGGTTTAAGTGCGTGCTCAATCTTAGTTGGTAGAGGCAAGTTAATCGTAAATTAGAAATAATAAGAAAAGAGGGCTTATGATGCGCAACGGGCGAGAATCAGTTAACGTTTGTTCATCGAATGATCGTCGCGATACACAAGCGCGTATTAACTTTTTAAAACTTATTAACGTGATCATGATGCTGGCAAGTTTATGAAAAAATAGATAAATCGTGACCAACTCCTCTCTCCGTGTTCCATCGGATATCTCCTTTTAATTCATGTGTGGGCTCACGCCGCTGAATTAGTTATGGCCTGTGTGTATGTGAAAGAGACTCGAGAACGAGCGAGAGAGTGAGAGATTGAGAAAAAAAGAAAAAAAGAAAAAAAATATTGGAAAAACTTGAGCAAACGAACTTTGACTCTTCTCCGGGAACGAGGACGCCCGAGACATTTAAAACAAACGATTAATGCTTGTTATAAGAAACTAGAACGTACGGAAAGACATTCACAGGATTCAGTAGGTTTATATAGTCTTCTAATGTTGTACATCCAGTCTCTATAAACGACGTCGAAATAATAAAACTTCAATTTATTAATAAACAATTAAACATCTCCAGATAAAATAAACGACGAGCTATACGCGTTGTGTGCTTAGTGGACAACTCGGCTATCATGTATCCCTTTGTTAAATAAAGATAGGCGTCTTTAATACAAAACTATAATTACAAAATATTCATGACCTTGAAGTTTGCAACTTTTAAATGCAACGAAAGTTTTTTTCTCTTCGCCAAAGCTCATTTTTATATTTATAATTAAATTGCAATTATGAAACGATCGGTTTTTCGTCCAGGAGAATATGTCGGCTCGAAAAATTTGGCATCATTTTTTTAAATTCAACAAATAATCAATGAAAATCGTCGCATCCCAACGTTGCAAACTTCAGCGTCATAGATATCACCTCGGCCTCCGTAGGGAAGCTGGCCCCCCTCAGAACACACTTTCTTCAACTTTTGCGGGCAACTTTCTTCGAACATTCGCGCAAAATACAATTTTTTTCATTTTTTTTTCATGAACCAAGAAAATTTGGATTCTTCGCTCAATCACGGTGCACATGGTCCCTGTTAATTGGACTCGTTCGGGTTTATTGAGTCCTTGAGGCTTACGCACCATTTTTATTCACTTTTTTCGTCCAATATCGTTGCACCGAATAATTCTGTGCCGCTCGTAAAGTTAATTGACGATTAATCGCTCTTGGAATTCGCAAATTCCTTTTTTTACTTAAAATTCAATTTTTTTAAATCGTAATAATGAATTTTACGGAAAAAGAGACGTAAAAATCGTAGAAAACCGTTTAACGTTGGACCTGCCACTCGGACGTAAGAAAAAGTTGGAGTATTATATGCAAAGAGTGAGACTGTGTGTATGAGAGAGAGAGAGAAGGAATTGAATAGTCTAACGCGCAGAAATAACAATGGCAGCGAGACAAAGATAAAAGAGAGAGAGAAAGAGAGAGAGAGGGCAAATAATGGAAAGATAAAAGAGTGAGAGAAGATGATATCCATCCAACCAACTTGACCCAGGCTCCTGCCCATCTTCGGTAAGCACCATCCAATCCTCCGTAGTCCTGTTAATCTACTTGTCCCGTTTAACCATGTTTTTTTTTTTCACATTTTGTTCTTCAATACATCGACTTTCCAATTTTGATTTCACTTTGCCTCGTCAATATATATCTGCATATATATTTTTTATTATTCTCGTCAGAAAATATCGCGTTATATCCTTTTTTCGCTAGAGAGCATTGAACAAATCCAGGAAAAGTGTGCTAAATGTGTTTTTTTTTGTTCGAACAAGTATACGCACTTGGAACATCATTTTCCTGTTTTTTTGACTCGTTTTTTCCACGTCACTGCATTAACGAATCTTTTTTTTCTCCCGAGGCAATTCCCATTGTGTGTGTTTTATTTACTTTTCGTGGATTATCGGATAAATACGAGAATATTCTCTCTTTATCAATATAATGCCCCGGCTAAGCAACTTTTATTTTATATCACGAATATATCTGCATTTAATTACACACCGTGAACACACAATATATATGTCATAGTAATATTTTAATTAGTAATAAATAAAATAATAAAATTTGATAAATAAAAAAAAAAGAAAAAATTATTCGATTGATCGTTGTCGCATTTTGTTTCAGGATATCGATGGAGACCTCTGGTCTGGCGATACCAGCGTATCACTACATCGCTCCAAATCACATTGTCAAATCTCCGATCCACTAAGAACGGTCTCGAGAATTAATCGATACGTACATTTGTACCGTTGTTTTCTTTCCTCTGTGTCTTTTTTCCTGCCGCTCCGCGGACAAGTCGAGGGACCTGCGACACCAGTGTGCGACTAGAACTTGGAGGCTCTCTCAATGACAAAGATTCGGCTGGAAGAGAGAACAAATCGGAGGAACGAGAGATAAGCGAATAGGAAGAAAAAAGAAAAACCGGAGACAGACGATGGGCGTTTGTCGGACGATCACATTGCCGCAACGTGCGGAATAACAAAAAACATCATTCACAACACAAACACACACTGAGACAGAGACGAGCCCGGGCTTGTAAAAGGAAAAATGAAAAAACGACACGAAACATGAAAAAAAATAAGGAGATCCGGCTCGACGTACACGAGCAAATTAACAAATACCCAAAGCGACGTGCGATCTCGCATATCCGCAAGTTTGAACAATACACACACTCTTAGTCGACATACTGTGTGTCGGTATGATGGACGAAGAGAAAGGAAAAAAAAAGTAAAAAAAAAAACGTGGCATAGAGACGGTGAGACGCGCTCGAGAGCGCGAGTGCACCGGAGTATACAAAAATCGGTACAAAAGGAAGAAAATAAAGCGTGAGATAGTCGTCGAGAGTGATAAAAGGGCTTTGGAGATAAAGGTGAAAAATGGAGAGGGGTGGGGGGGGGGGGGGATTGGGGAGAATTTAGTGAGAGGAAATGAGCCTTAGCCGAGGGAAGGGCTGAGCAAAGTATAAGATTAAAATGCGAAAAAGAAAAATGAATAAAACGCAAAAAATAAATAAAAAAACAACAAAAAAAAGTAAATAAAAATGGACGCCTCAGCCTCGAGCTGTCGCCGATTGGTAAAGGGAACAAGCCAAAGATACGTTAGTTTTCATTTTTATATTTAATACGAGGAAGGGGGGAGGAGGTTGGAAAAACAAACACATACACCCATGAAGTAACAAACAAATAATTGTTATTAATTATTATATTAATCGCTATCGATGCTAATACTCTATTAGGCCGCGATCTCGTGCCGCGTTTGTATTATCTGCCGCCAGCAGCGTCAGAGCTATCGTGATAAGCAGCCAAGAGACCGAGAGGAAGAGCGAGAAAGAGGAAAATGCTTGACCGACAAAAAATAAGTCGTCGAGATGGTTTGCGAGAAATTTTTCTTTAACGGGCAAGCAGGGAAGAGACCAGGGGATAAAGTTTTACGAATTTCATTCGTGTTTATCCGCGAGTCCGGAAATACAGGGTGACTGAGACGCGTGCGCGGGGTGGTCGCCCTACTTTCTTATTTTTCCTCCTTTTTTTTCCACATTTATTTATATCTTTTCTTCTCGGCTCCATTCACTGACCCTGTCGCCATCGAATCACCGAGCTCGATTTTCATTTCCCTTTTTTTTTCGAGCCGACGGACGCGAGACCAGCGCCGAACGAGAAGAAAGGACAAAAATGCTTTGTAGCTGAGGCTGAAATAATTCAGTCTTGCTGACCGACTAAACGCTCCATTTATATCGCCCAATTTTTCCCTTTTTTTCTATCCAAAAAATCAGTTCCTCAAGATTTTTATTTCTTTGGCCATTTAAATTTCATTTTTTAACGCTAAATATTGAAAGCCTCCCACGATAAATGAAGGAATTGAAATTTTGCACAGAACGTAATTCGATCTTTCATCACTATTTCCGCTCGATTTCATTATTTTTTCCCAATCAGTGTCGGAAACTTTTTTTTTCGGAAAAAGCCCAAAAAACGCGAATATCCGGAATCGGTAATCAGGCCCGAAATTTTTGTTGAACTAACAAATAAATTATTAACGTGGAATACAAAAAAAATAACGATATATTATATATACACACACACATACACATCTATATATATATATATATATATATATATTTATATATATATGTATATATATATATATATATATTTATTTATTTATTTATTATACGATAAAAAAAATTAATTAGTGGAGGTGTAGCCTTTTAAAGACGCGAGCTCTATGTAAGGCTTTGGACAGACGAGAGACACGTCCCTCTTTTTTCATCGCTCGATTGCCCCCGCGGTAAAGTCATCCAAATAAAAATATTTGGCGCAATCCGTGAAATCTTAAGGTGACCTTGACTTTTACGCTCGTAGCTCTCGAAATTGTGCGCAAGAAATTTTCTTTTGCCTCAAAATAATGTCTTTCGATAAAAACAAAAGCAAACTTGTTTTTTGCGAATCGGAAAATAGCGACGAAGCTCTCGCTATTATTAAAAATACAAAAAAATCGGAAAATTCATATCGTTTTTCCATATCGGACTTAGGTACGATACAAAATAACATACATATCCCCCTCTCGACCAATCGTGAGTTTCGTCGGGCGATACACCAACACCACGTGCCAAAGACCATAACTAAAGAAACGGAAAATGAATTTTGGAAGGAATTCTCTCACGGTTTTCGCATTCACTCGCCATCCTGAATACGAAACTCGATTCAAACTCTTTATTTCTTCTCTCGTCGCTACGTGACGCTTGAAACTTTTTACCTTCGTCGGGGGAACATCATTTTCGGGGTTTTTGGAAAAATAACTCGTCGTAGCCGGAATTAGTCATTTTTTTTCGTTTATTTATTTGTTTGGAAAGGAAATTCTCAATGAAAGTCATTGAGGACGCAGCTCGAAACGATCGCGATTATTCGCTCTGGGAAAATTTCTTTTCTACGAGATTTTTCGTGCTGAGACAATTCTATCGGCATAAAAAATGTGCCAACACGAATTTCCAGTCTGCTCAGTCTTTTTTGGCTTTGTGGGAAATGGTAATTGTAAATATAAATGTATGTGCGTATTATTTCGGATTTCAAATCGCGTTGTACATATTCGTTTCAGCCTTTGTTATTCATTTTTAATAATTATGAATTTTTCTTAATTATAAATCATGCTTTTGTTTTTTTTTTTCGAATTGGCGCGGTAGCTTTTTTTAATTCGCTTAATTCGCGACAAAAAATCGTTCGGTTATAAATCGTCATTTATTTATGCATTTATTTATTCGCCCAGGTCAGTGCCGCTTAAAAATGTTCGGCCAACAAAAGACACGACGACTTTGAAATATAAATTTTTTTTTAATTTCGTAAATCGTTAAAAAATCGTCGAAAAATGTTAGTTTTTCGTCCGGTTGACGAAAATAATCGTCGAAGTTTAAAGTTTCAGGCGATCCACGTCTCGCAGACTTCTTATCTTCTCAGGAGTTTCGACTGGTCAAGAGCGGCACTCACTTCATCCCCAGAGCTTTGATATTCCCGTGATAAAGAATCTTTATCCTTTGTTGACGATGCTGATGTTTGCATCGTTGGAAAAAACCGAAAAAATGATTTTTTGATTATTATTTACGTGAATAATCCATTTTTTCGATTTTTATTAATTAATTCTATTTTTTAAATGCAAAAAAGTCTATTCCACCATTTTTGGCGAATAATTTTCGGAAATTTAGCAAAATATATATATATATATATATATATATATTGAGTTTTCGTTGTATTCCAACGATACGAACTTCAAGGTCGTTCGTTTTTGTTGTCTAAGGGGACTAGGTAGGCTTTTCTTCAACGGCCAAAAAAATGAGACGATTTCGAGTTGAAGGTCGACTGCCGAATAAATAGACTCGCGAGTATCGTTTGAAATATTTGATAATTGTGGGGAAAGAGGAAGGATCGGCCGTTGGAGAGTATATAAAACAATTAAAGAATAAAAATAATAAATAAGTAAAATCATATTTTTTATACGCGGGTTAAGGCTGATAAGTAAATTTATAAATTGGAACAAAATTTTTCGACCGAGCATGAAATGATTAATCATGCCAAAGCCATTTGACCGTTTTTTTTAAGTTTTTTTATATTCCAATTAATTAGAAACACAAGTATTTGCGAATTTTTACTTCTCCAGTGTTTTTTACTGAATGTGAAAATTTTTTAAAATTTCGCTATTATTATTGGACACATGCGCGTGCCTCGGATAGGCTCGCACTGTAAAAACTAAAAAATAAATATTCCTCGAATATTTCGTCATCAAAGTCAATCGTTTCGAAGAAAACGAAGAAGAATAAATCTTTGGAAATGTTTAAAAAATTTCTAGTCTCCTAAATTATGGAAAAAGCACGAAGATCCGAACAAAAACATAACCTCAAAGTGTTTTTTTTTTTTTTGTTTGCCCCCGACGAACCTGTTTTTTCTGTTCTTTTTCGTTTTTTTTGCAAAAATTTTTTATCTTTTTTTCCCCCCCCCCCCCCCCCCGCGCAAAACTCTTCCAATGACCCGAGGAACGATATCAGAAGGAGAGAGAAAAAGTTGAATCACGACTTAAAAGAAAAAAAAAGGGAAAAAGACGATAAAAATATAAAATAATGAAAAAAAAATGAAAAGAAAAACAAGAAAAAACATTTAGTGAGAGCAGACGCTGTATGATTGTGTATATCAACAATAAATATTGCTGTGATTAGAATCGGTTTATAGTAAGTAATTAAGAAACAATTTTTAAGAAATATCGGGATTTAAAAAGAAAAAAATTAAACGAAATAATCGAGGCGATTGAAAAAGTATTAAAAAGATTTTTTGTGTTCGTTCGGCAAAAAAAAAAACATATACGGTGGGTGTGTAGAGTGAGCAGTGAATGTCGTGTAGCGGAGAAGAATTATTGCGAGAAGCGAAAAAAAAAAAGTTCTCTCAAACTTCGGTGAAAGCGCGAAAATAAAAAGAAAAACATTTAAAACCGCGATTACGATTTATAATCGCGCGAGATTCCCCGAAGGTTGCGGATCGTCAATCGACCATAAAAGAATCGAAACAGATGGGCATTGATATATTTTTTCTTCTCGCCCCCCTCCCCCCCCTTCCCTCTTCGTATATGAAAAATCCGGGTGAGCCCAGATCACCGCGAGTAAACACTCGATCTATTATTATAATGAACAAGAAAGAAAGAAAATAATATAATCCGCGAGCATATCCGTTCTAAACATATGATTAGACTTAAAACTCTGTAGTATATCAATATTAACTTCCTTCCCGAAGTACCAAGCTCATTGAAAGAAATAAATGCCCGAAAAAAAAAACAAAGAAAATAACCAACATAACCTAAAAAAAAACAACTGTTTATTCGATGTGTGAATAACGAACGTCTTTTTCGCATTAATGCAAAAACAAAATATCGTAACAAAGCATAAGAGAAAAAGTAATAATTCACACAATTAAAATAACACACACAAACACATACACGTTGTACTAATAATATTAACAGCTATAGCGAAAACATTTGAATCTATGATGCTCGAAAGAGAATCGTCTCGTAGCCGCTAGATGTCGTGAGTAACTTGGTAAATCAATTATACTGGATGAAATATAGATATATATCGCGAGGTATTTTACGAGGGCGCTTCGTGGCGACGTAACGTAATCCAGAGGTGCCAAATGCGATGTCGTTATTCGTTGTTTGGTTCGGGAAGTAAACGACAGTCTAGGAAACGCTGCGAGAGTGCGGAAAGCGGGAAAATAAAGAGGTGAACGTTAATGAAAGGGAAAAATGGGAAACGGAGAAAAAGGAAAGCACATCACAGGCTCGAGGCACTTTGGGGAGTGAGAAAAATCGTGCGGGCTCCATTCGGTGTGATGAAACGTGAATAATAAACGATTATTACGAGAATTTCGGTGGTTTATAAAGGATAAATAAAAGTGTCGTTATGCATTGGATTCGTGAGCTTTAAATTGGCATTTATTCAACTAAAATGTGAAGACTGCACGACGAATCCTCCTATCGTATCAGATTTCGTATACCAGCTCCCACAGGCAAATAAAAACGTATGATAAACACGCGCCGAATACACGAACGAGAGGTTAGTGTAGAAAAACCGTACGAGAGCGCGCGGGGCTCGAGGGAGAGAGAAGATTTTAGCCGGACGATAAAAATCGAAGTGATTTCGCGGTGAATCTTCGTTCCCACTTGCGTCCCAGTGTTCGCTGCTCGTGCCAAAGATCTCGACGATTAAAAACCGAAGAAATTACGAAATAAACGAAATATAGAGAGATGACGATTGGCTTGAACGTCTTCAGGAATCTGATTGATCAATTTGTTGTGGCGTAGAGCAATCTGTTAGTGCAGGGGCCTTATCCTTACTGCGCGGGTTCAGTCCAGCTATGGAAGCGAATCTTTACCATCGGTCGATCAAAAACCGGAAAAGGGGAATAAAAAAAAAGATCTAAATGCGAGAAAAAAAACGTCAAAATCGAGAATGAAGGACGAAAAATCGTAAAAAAAAAAAAAAAATGGTAAGATCTCGAAGCCGTAGCTGGACTCCACTCCCCAACCTTTACCGTAACGCAGGGCAATCAGCTAAGAAATAACTTAGTTTTTATAGGATATATTGAGTGGCACAGCGCGTCTGTAATCGTCGTTTAAAAAAAAAAAAACATACATAAAAAAGTGCGCTCGCGCGCTGCATATACTCGAGTTAATTAAAGGAAATAATAATTATTATTAAAATAATGATAATTAATAACTATAAACGATACAAAAATATTAAACAATTTAACGCGGCGTGCCGGCGCTATATTTTTTGTATGGCGTTAACGCTTTAGGACGTTATTGGGCCGATGCCGTGTGTGAACGTAGTGCCAAATAAAAAAAAATAATTCAACAACAACAACAAAAATAAAAACAAATAAAGAAAAATGAAAATAATAAAAATAAACGAAATAAATAAATACAAACAGAATAACGAATGACCTGATGACCAGTGCGATCGTTAACCGTTTACATGTGCGCCCAATTAGGTCGAATTATTTATCTCATCATCGCCAATTATTGCCAATTCATTGTTGCGAGGGAGAAGATTATTTTATCGGAAACTCAAAATTCACCCTTAAGTACGGCTCAAGCCACGTGCCAATTAGAATCAATAAAATATTTGAAAAAAAAAGGAAAAAGGAGAAATTATGCGTGCCAAATTAGCGATTTCTTCCAAGCGGATTTTTTTTTTTCTATTAATTTTTTGTTCAATTCCAAAAATCATGACAATTTTCGTACCGATTTTTTCTTTGGATCCTTAAGAAAAATTGTTTTATTGTCCTGACGAAATATTTAATTAGAATCTTGAGATCTGCTCGAGAAAAAAGAGAATTTCGTTGCATTCCAACGATGCACTCTTACTACTTTTTTTACACACGTAATTTTCAACTCTGGGTCATGTTTCTGTTTCTCTCATTCTCCCTCTTGTCTTTACCCATTTTATTTCTCCTCACGACCCGGTAAACTCTTTCTTTCTTTCTCTCTTTCTCTGATGCTCCACGGGCCAAAAATTCCGTAAAGAGCATGAAACCCTCGTCATTTATTTTTCTTTCGAAATAAACCTCCCGAGAGTGTTTAAATCACTGAAGAATAAAGATGAACTCGTATCCGTGCATTAAACTGAAGAATGGTAGGATTTTGTCTCTAAGTTTCTAGAGAATCGCGTTCTTCGACGTTAGTAGTTGAGGAAGGCCTGCGATGTTCGTTTCTAAGGAGTCGAGAGAATGATCGATCAGTGTGTTCATTTATTTCGATCTCAAGGATACGTAAAAATATTTTGAATCTGCACAAGCATTTATTTACTATCGAGAAGCTGAAAAGAGATAATCCTTCTCCTTCGCATGCTTTGGAGCATCCGATGAAAACTTAAAATTTCCCCATTAAAATGGTGGCTGATGTTTGCATCGTTGGAGGGCAACGGAAA
This sequence comes from Campopleginae sp. 14b, assembly GCA_030522525.1. Taxonomy (NCBI): domain Eukaryota; kingdom Metazoa; phylum Arthropoda; class Insecta; order Hymenoptera; family Ichneumonidae; species Campopleginae sp. 14b. The sequence continues at coordinate 45,562 of JAPYYS010000609.1, read as the reverse complement.
GTATTGATTTTGATTAATAATTTATCGATCGAAAAATCGATCGTTTTATGATTGCAATTTAATTCTGAATATAAATAATGAACAGTGGCACAGAAAACAAGGAATTTCGTTGCATTCCAACGATGCAAACTTTGTCATCGTTCAATAATTATCATGTCGAAGGTTGCATCGTTGAAATGCATCGGAAATCGGTTTTTTTTTAGCAGAGCTCGTAATTATTTTCTAATATTTGTTCTTAACAATAAAACGATGATCGCTTGGCGATAATTTGCAAAATTCAATGAATAATTAATGGAAAAAGATAATTCCGCTGAATCTTGACGTGACAAACTTCAGTCATAAAAAATCGCTTCATCCGCTTAATCTCATACTTCCGTAATTAAACTAAAAAAAAAGCGTATAAATTGAAACTTGTTTGGCCAAAAATAACTTACGTTACGAAGCCTTTACGAAACAGGGTCTTAAATACTTACGAGTAATACGAGTATTTAAATAATAAAAGCGGTGAAAACGAAGGAAAGCAATAGGATTGGCGAAATTATAAAAAAAGAGGCCCCATTATTGGTGTGCGAGGAGCCAATGACAGGGCGATGCGGAGTGAGTTAGTACGCGCGTCGACGCGGTCGAGCGTGAAGAGGTAAACAACGGTAAAGAGTGAACGCAGCCATGAATGCGCGAGAAGAGAGGCAATTAGAGAAATTCGCGCGAAATCGTGAGAGAGTCTCGTTCGAGAGCACGTTGAGGTTATGGAAATTATTAAAAAAACAAGTACATTATTCCAGGGTAAAGATTTTTTGTAAAATTGTCGGCTGCGCGATATTTATGTAACGAAAAACCCACAAAAACAAAAAAAAGCAAAAATAAAAGAAGCAAAAGTAGCAGGCGACAAAGAACGAGGAAAGAATCGCGAGAGAGACACGTGAATGAGAGTCGAATGGAGTGTAAATGAGAAATAACGTGTGCGCGAAAGCCGGTGAAAGAAAAAAGCGAAAGGAAATAAATTTAGAGCTGCGAAACGAGGAGAAACGTAGCTGAGAAAAAATACTCAAAACGAAAAAAAAAAATGAGACAAAAAAATAATGTACAAGTACTTTTTTCGAGGTATACATATTAGACATGGTTATTGCATAATTATCATTACGATTAAGCGTATTACGAAGTAATTTATCACTAAGGATAACGAGAATAATAAAAAAAAAAAAAAAACTATTAACCACCACCATCATTAATGATAAATTAAACAATTAATACGAGAACGAGCAAATAATAATAATAATAACAATAAACATACAGCTGTATATCATCATTATCGTTATAGGGCAAAAGGCTTGCGAGTGTTAAATTGATAACCGGCTGGCGTATGTAAGAGTGCTTTTTCAATAGAACGAGACAAAAAAATAACAAAACATCTCGTCCGCGTGTGAGGCGCTGACCCGAAAAAAACTGTTGACGAAAAAAATCAACAAGAAAAACAATTTCCTGGCCACATATAGTCACCGTAACATATCCGTAAATACCTTAATTTTCAAAAGAGTCTTCTCGTCTGGACGAATCTCATGTATTGACATAAACACTCACACATACAGAAGAAAAAACAAACAAATATATATATAAATATACAATGTATTCCTTGCAGTCCTAGCGGAACGATCACGTGGTATATATCCATTCTGTACGCGCTCTGTCGTGAGGTGACAACACCACGCGTGCGCGCAGCGTCTCACGATGTCGAGCCAAGCGACTAAGTAAACAAACACACGCGCTCGGGTGATCCTGGCCACCACAAAACAACAACTAACTAAAGAAACACTTTTCAATACGAAATCGACAAAAAACGTGACAACAAAAGGAATAATCTATCTCTACATATCGGACTAGCACAGTTTCGATACTGTTTTGTCTCACGATTTATCCGAACAGTTCACTTCCCCATCCCCCCCCCCCCTTCTGCGACCTTGAGACCCTCCAATCAGATCCTGAATCGACAATTCTCCACCAAACGAGGAAATTAATCACCCTGACCCGTTGTTACGGAACGAAGAAAATGTAACACGAATATTTCTGAAGTTCGGTGAAAAAAAAACACGCGACTAACCCCAAAATCTCATATCCTAGGCTCTAGAATTTATTTAATCTCTTTATTATTAGATTGTCACTATTTTTACTCACTTATTATCATAAATATTATTATTGTTGCGGCTGAACGTTACACCAAGATTAGCACTAAAATCCGAGCGATACATCGTCATTTATTGAATATTTTGCACCACTCAACATCGATCGCAAACTGAGACAAAGAATGAATCGCGCGTGCGCAGTCGTACGACTACGTTTTCTTGTTATTATCATCGCGATCCCCCATATCTTCCCATCGAATAACTTAAATTCTTCTTCCATTAGCCCGTCAAAAATCACTGTCTCTTCCGTTCATGTTCTTGAGTCAAATCATCGTCATCCGAAATAAAAATATCGTCTTCTCTACGTTAAATCATCATAACCATTAAAAATCGTGACTTTTGTATTGTCTCGCGAAGGAAAACGCGACTATACCTACCGAAATTGAGAGAAAAATCATTGTGATAACTGCGCACTCTGGTGGGATAATGATGAACGACATTTCTGTATAAATGCGTATTCATGGAAATAATTTTTTTGTTTTTTTTTTCTGTTTTTAATTATAAAATACGATTTTAGAGAAGGAAAAATAAAGAAATAGAATTTTTTATTGAGGCAGATTTCGGGAAACGTTTCGGCGTCGACAAGTAATCGTCTGCAATAATCATTTTTCGTAAATGATAATTATTGTTATGTATTTGTATTGATTGTATTTTTATGTAAGATGTATACGTTGTTAATTAGTTTACTTAGGAGCGATAATGTGCGTCGTTCGAGAATTTTTTAAACGCTAATACAAATGTTTGTTGTGTCCGCTCGATTATTATTATTTTCCTTTTTTTTTAATAAGCTTTTCATTTGCTCAAAAGTCTCGTAGCCGTTTGGACGAATAGGCGAGAAAAGGGGATCGCGCATGCGCGCGGAATGGCAGCTTAATGGCCGCGCGTCCAAGTTTCCGGTTTATGCCAATAAGACGCGATTCACGACGAAACACGTTGACCAAAATGCATCGTTCTCATAATATCTATCGATCTTATTAATAAAAATGATATATTTACCGTTTTTTTAGCTCGCGTAATTTATTGATTTTGCTTGTACGATTATTATTAATATTACATTGTACATATAGATACGTTCACACATACACGTCATTATTCAGTTACTCATTTTCCGATCGAGTGTCAGATATTTGCAGTGTGGAGGGGGAATTGGGAGAAAAATAACACTTGAGGTCAAAGATCTTTACCAACAATGGTAAATCATGGTAATCATGTATATTGCGAGGAGGTCGTGCCGAACGAACACACTCATTACGTATTCGGGACAAGGGGGAGTGGGAGAAATGGATTATTTCGTATTTAAGGATAAACGCGATTTGAAAAAATAAAACAAAAAAGATCGAGTCGAAATTTCACGAAGCAGGCACTTTGCCCGACTCCAACCGGGAACAACCACTTTTTATTTCTTATATATTATTATTATTATCAATGCACTCGGCGTTCTTGGAGACGCGAATAACGTTAAATTTTAACGTTTGGAACAAGCAACAAATAATTGAGAAAAAATAAATAAATAAAAGTGGATTTAAAATGTCACGAATTACTACCGCTCGGTAGCGATATCATGTTTGTAAGGGCAATAATATTGTAAATTTCGAGTACGCTGTGTATTTGAATGTGTAAGATGCATAAAAAAGACAGATTTTTTAGATATTGCACTATAATATTTATTATTGTATAAGAATATCGACACAGCCACCAACGACTGCATTCTCGTGGCTCGTACATATTCAAGATGAAAAAAAAAGAAATAAATATATTAGAAAAAAAAAAAAAAACGATGCGCAAGTCGAGGAAAACGTGTATTACGAAACTTTGTCTCGTGTCATAGAACAAAAACTAACATCCACATATTTTATCATGCTCATAGCAGACTTATACTATACCGCGTATGTAATCCATTTATCCAAACACTCGGTGTATAAATAATATCGCGATTATCGATTATCCTTGAGCCACGAGTATGCAATTGTCAGTTCATTATTCTGAATTAATTATAATAATGAAGGAGAATTGAAAGGGATGGAAAAATAACATGAAATACATATTTGTTCTTTCCACAAGAACGGAGAAGCAACATTTTTAGTGTTTACACTACAATTGATAATTCTATTATTACATAATATTATATTAATAACAATATTATTATTGTAATGTTTGTTTTTCGTTATTAAAGTGTGTATATAGCAATACAAACTCCAAAACTGTTACGATCTCTTCATTTTTACCTTCGCCGAGAACCATAACTTGCCATAACTCCCGATACTCCGGTAGTCAGCCGGGAACCAGACGCAAACTATAGGACGAAGCCCACTTCCGGTTTCTCGCTGCGCGCGATGAGAATCGTCAGTCTTACCTCATTTTCTTTTTCCATTCGATACTAACTACATTTGTACGCAATGAATGCTCGTAATTAAAACGTAATATTACCGTTTCTGTTGTATCCTCCGCCTCGGTTTTTATAATTTCGATTTGATTAACTTGCCGAGTGTTTTTCGCTTCGATATACTTCCGGTTAATCCCGCGCCGCGGTACAGACAGTCCGAGTACTAAAAGTTCATCGTCTGACCGTATGGCGTGTGTAGTCGGTCGGTGTTCGCGTTTACGAGTGAAAATTACGAAGAATACGAAGCAACGTGTGAGCTGGAATTGATTGTTTACTAGAGCACGTGTTCGTTTACCGGGCTACAAATAAATAAATACACAATGTCGTCCGACGAGGAGATGCAAGCTGAAGAAGGGAAAGAAGAAAAAGTCAAGAGCTTCCACGAACTGGAAATCGATGATCGAATTCTCAAGGTAATAAGCAAACTAATTGAGAAGACTTTTTTAGGTTATGTCTCTGGTGTATTGTTTTCCTCCGATCCAGAACGTCACTGTTTCGTTTGAAGTATCAAGAAAATGTGTTAGCACCCAATATTTTCGCATTTAATGATCGTTTTCGTAAAAAAAATGAAATCACGCCCATAAAATATGGAAAATTCACTAAAAAAAATGTCCCGACCAAAAAACATAACAAAAAATGCACTCTCACCGAAATACGATGATTTAGGAGAATGCCTTGGGTCAGATCGGCCCGATAGGTCTCCACCAGAGGTTCCCACTCAAAATCTGAAGGTTTCAGTGTTTCCCGACCATCAGAACTTGAAAATTATTGAACAAAACGTTTTCCCCACAGGCCATAGCTAAACTTGGCTGGCTAGAGCCGACGTTGATCCAAGAAAAAACGATACCCCTGCTACTTGACGGCAAAGACATTCTAATGAGAGCGAGAACAGGTTCTGGAAAAACGGCGGCATTTGCCATTCCGTTGATCCAAAAAATACTCCTCGGCAAACAGCTCCAATCGCACCAAGAGACTAAAGGGCTTGTTCTGTCGCCCAGCAAAGAGCTCTGTAAACAAATCCATCAAGTCCTCGTTAGCCTGACCATTAAGTGCTGCAGAGAAGTGAAATGCGTCGACATTAGTTTGCAAGTCGATTTGGACACTCAAAAGCCTCTCCTGGCGGAAAAGCCGGACATCGTTGTCGGAACGCCGGGCAGAGTTTTGCAGCACTTGAAAGCGGGCAACATGAAGTTGAAACGCAGCCTCGAAATGCTGATTGTCGACGAAGCGGACTTGGTAAAAGAAAATCATCAAAATTCGCCATTGACGAGTTTGAATTTTTTTAAATTTGAATTATTCTGTCTCCCGCAGATTTTCTCTTTCGGGTACGAGGACGAGATCAAGTCGGTACTGAATTATTTGCCCACCGTTTATCAAGCCGCTCTGGCCTCGGCGACGCTGTCCGACGACGTTCTCTCGTTAAAACAATTGGTTCTCCACAATCCTGCGATTCTTAAACTAGAAGAACCTCTCCTCGCTCCACCCTCTCAATTAGCACATTACAGCTTAGCCGCCGATGAGAACGACAAAGCTGCTATACTCTACGCGCTACTCAAATTACATCTGATAAGGTAAAAGTTGTCCGAATAAATTAGAAATAAATAAATTAGAGTATAATTCGTTTCTTTCTTCGCCAAAGTTCATTACTTATATTCGGAATAAACCTGCGATTATGAAACAATCGATTTTTCGCCCCAGAAAACTATATCAGCTCGAAAAATTTGCAACATTTCAAAAATTGAACAAATTATTAATAAAAATCAATATTTTTCGATGACGTTTGCATCGTTGGGATGCAACGAAATTCGTTTTTATCTTTGCCCAAGTCCATTATTTATATTCAGAATTGGACTGCGATGATGAAACGATCGATTTTTCGCCCAAGAAAAATATATCGGCTCGAAAACCTTGCATTATTTAAACCCAAACGAAGTATTAATGAATATCAATATTTTTCGTTGCATTCCAACGTTGCAAAGTCCAGCATCATGAAATAATTAAATAATCCGTTGATTTTTTTTGGATCCAGAGGGAAAAGTATAATTTTCGTAAATACCGTTGACCGTTGCTACAAGCTAAAACTATTTCTCGAGCAATTTGGGATTCCCACGTGCGTGTTGAATTCTGAGCTGCCAGCTTCGTCGAGATGTCGAGCGGTGACGCAATTCAACAGTGGCACTTACGACATAATAATCGCGTCGGACGAGAAGGCTTTGGAAGAGGTAAACGAGAAAATTCGTGGGCGATTTCGGCAAGACCTAAAGAGACTCAAAACGCATTTTTTTTTTCTCCATTTTACAGCCTCACGCCGTAAAGCAGCAAAAAGGCAAACGTAGAAAAGACAAAGAGTCCGGTGTGGCTCGTGGCGTAGATTTTCAATTTGTCTCGAACGTGATAAACTTTGATTTTCCTCTGGACGTCAATTCTTACGTTCATCGTGTCGGTCGGACTGCCAGAGGCAAAAATCAGGGAACGGCTCTCAGTTTTGTCGCCATTAGAGAAAGACCGTTACTCGATGAAGTCGAAAATCAATTGAAACAGAGCTACGGACGTTCGAGCCTTTTCAAAACGTATCAATTCAAACTCGAGGAAGTTGAAGGTTTCAGGTAATCCTGTTTTTCACGCAACTTTCATGATATAATGGATTTTATCAATTTAATTGATGAATGGAATGATTTCAATTCATGATTTAAGGAATCAATTAATTTTTAATTAATGAATTTATGGATAGAATGATTTTAATGAATGAATTTCTGGATAAGAGAAATTTAATTAATAAATCAATTAATTTAAGCAACGAATTAATCAATTAAATGATTTTTATAATGAATTTTTGCATGAGATCCATTTCATTAATTAATTAATTGAATTAATCAATTGGAAAAATTATTAAAATTGGAATTAATTAAAAAATTAAATGAATTTACAAATTAAATTAATTTTAAAACTAAATTAATTAAAAAATGCAATTAATGTATTTATCTTATTAATTCCATTAATTAATCTAATCAATAAATTAATAAATGAATGAATAAAAAGACTTTAATGGATGGATGTTTGAAGAGACGAATTTCATTGATGAAATAATTAATTTAATTAATGTCATTGATGAACGAATTAAATTAATTAATTAATGGATGAAATAAATTCAATTAATGAATTAATGAATGAAACGAATTTTCTTTATCGAAAAAAACAGCTTTCCATGTGCACCTTGTTATTTTTTTTTCAGATATCGAGCCAAAGACGCTTGGAAAGCCGTGACGAGAATAGCCGTCAGAGAAGCTCGTCTCAAGGAAATCAAACAAGAAGTATTGACGTGTGAAAAACTAAAAAGTTATTTCGAAGACAATCCTCGTGATTTGCAGTCCTTGAGACAGGACAAAGCACTGCATACCGTCAGATTACAGCCACATTTAAAGGACGTGCCCGATTACATAGTCCCGGCTTCGTTGAAAAGGCTCGTCAACTTCAGCCGCAAGAAACGAAAGTTCAACAGAGCATCAGCAAGCTCTGGCTCGAGCGCTACAAAGTCAAAACACGCCGCAAGAGCTTCTAACCCTCTCATAAGTCTTAGCATCGCTAAAAAGAAGAAATAATAATAATAAAACACGAAAAACTTGTATAATAATTGTTTTTACTGTAAAAAAAATATATAATAATAAAACCATCGAATTTTGTCAGATTTTGGGAAATTATGACTTCTTTGTCGTTTTCCGCGGCTTGTAAAGATCTCTGATCACGTCGTTGAAACCTTCTCGGTTGCGGGCTATCTCAATCGCGTAGAATTGAATTCGGGTTGTCAAAATGCTGTTGTCCTCCGAATACTCTCCTTTGCAATCCGCTCTCAACAATGTCCCAAAACTGTAGTCTTCCACGACTGATTTGAACTGTTCGCAATACGGTCTCCATTTCTGTTTGCCCGCCGCAGACTTTAACTGGTCTTCCACTATTTTGTCGACTTTCAAGTCCGGAAAGAGCTCCCTAAAGGTCTTGTAGATTTGATCGTCGTGGGGCGTGAGTCTCAAGAGTTTCGGGTCGACGGAGCAGAGTATCTAAAAAAAATTAATTTTTTACAAAGGTTTTCGCTCCGTCGGCCAAATCTTTGGGAATATACAACTTTTGCGCATGAAATATCAAGGATTTGGGAATTTTGTGTGGACCTTCCGCAGTCTCTCGTTCGTTCAAACGACGAAAAACCTCGGAAAACGTTGGATTATCATCGTTTATTTGCCATTTTACTATTTTTTAGGCTGTCCCGAGTTTTGAAAGGGAAAAAACTGTGGGGAATCGTGTTTGGTCGTGTACTTACGTTGAAATATATTTCCGCGTGCTCGTAAGCCTTCATCGCCCACATGCTCTCGATTGTCGCCTGAAACCCACGGAATTTACGAGTTTTATAGAGAAAATTCCAATGGGAAAGGGAATTTAAAGAAATTTAAGAATCTCACATCATTTTCAAACTCCTCTGCTGGCCTAGACAACACACTGGACCCTGCGATCAGCTGATCGGCCGACTGATTCCAACAATCGAACATATAACCAAGAAAATTTTATATTTTTTATTAATTCAACGAGTAAGAGCGTTTTTACTCGATTCTATTTGTATTTTGCTCAACGCTGCTTACCACGTTACCGATTTGTGCCATAGTCAATATCGATTATACGCTACTTGAGGTTTTCGTTGATATTTATTACAATACCCACGTGTCGCTTGCAATAATAAAGTATTGTAAACGGACGTGACTGCAGCTTTCACGACGTACACACGTCGCGTTTGACTAGACTCACCCCACCCGCCGGATCACTTGGTTAAAATCACGCGGGAGCCATGTGTGGCTGTTATTTTTCGAATCGTCGTAATCCATGACGTTAAAAAAAGCAGTAGTTTCTTAATAAACGCTGCCGCGTCTTTAAATACATTTCAGCGCACAAAGTTTATTGTTTAAAGGTAATTAAAGGTTGTGCTTCGGGATCGCTGGAACACTCTCCAAGTTTATTTTTCATGAATAGAGGTCAGGAGTAATGAGCAGCGCGAATACTCGATGTTACCGTGTGTCTAAAAAACGTTCTATGTGTACGTCGGAACGATCGGCAAGCCGATGAGCCGCCCTACTCGATCTCGACCTTACCCAATACTAATTGCCCTTGTCCTTGACCTTCGGAGTCACGTCGAGCGCTAGAGTTTTCTCAACTTTTCTGTTTTAGAGAGGGAGAGCGTCTAGCATGATGCAAGAAGCTTTCTTACGCGTATCGACTCTTTGCTAAATCGGAGGGCCAGTTCCAGGACTAAGACTCAGGCGGAGGCATCGAAAGGGGTTAGGTCGTTATCGCCAACACTGCCCGATGCTTTATTCCATTAAAAATTGACATTCGAGAATTAAATAATAGCAATAATGATAAATTTATAGGAAAAAAACCAGAATTTATTTCCAAAACCAATCCAACAGTGTGACATTTAAATTAATCATTTCGATATTTTTGGCAAACAGCGGTCCCAATCGTCTCATGTATATTTTACGATTGCCAATATCTTGGAGGCGTCTGAAATTGTCTGCCATCACGGCCTCGCCGTTCGATAATATTCGGAATTTTTCCATCTGCGAATAGAGATTGTGGAATAAAATCAACAAAAAATCTTTTCCTTGATTTTCAACACTTTTTTCTACTTTTTTTCTTAAAAAAATAAACAACGTACTTGCTTGAAGGATATCGAGACTGGAGTTGAAAATATGATCCATGTTACGACCTCGTTGCACGGTGGAGTAGTCAATGATCCCCTGTACGTGTAATACACATCGATATTTTTGGGAACTATCGATTCCAGAGTAAATGAACCGTTCATTATTTCTTCCGAATCAATCCATCGAATATTCGCCAAGTTTTTTATAATTGGCCACAGATCGTCGTTGTTTTCTTCTTGAAGCTATTTTCCCGTAAACCCAAAAAATAAAATGATGCTCAAGTTCGCAACGTCGGAATGCAACGAAAAATATATATTTTTATTTAAGATTTTTTCGATTTTCGAAATGATCCAAATTTTCTCGATTCTATAAATTTATCCAGGGACAAAAAAATTCAATTTTTTAATTAAATTGAATTGAAATTAAATTCTAAATACAAATAATGAACTTTGGCTAAGAAAAAAAACGAATTTCGTTGCATCCCAACAATGCAAACTTCGCCGTCATAAAAGAAAAGAAATATCCAAGAAAATATATTTTGAAAGCGTTACGAAGTCGTGAAATTAATTCCAAGACACATGAATTCTTGGCTCGTTATTATTGTCGAAAAAAATCATTGTGGTTGTGCAATTCACCTGAAAAAATATTGCCAACACCGCTAAGCCATCTTCGTGCTCGAGAGCTTCGGCGAAATTCGAGTATTTCAAGTTTCTGTGTATTATATGCATTTCCATTGGAAATCTGTCGAAAAAAAATGTTCCACATTATCCATAGATTCGTATAATTCATGCATCTATGAAGCTTCAGCTCGCAACGTGGGAATGCAACGAAAAATATTGATTTTTATAAATCATTTGTCAAATTTTATAAATAATTCAAATTTTTCGAGTCTACTTGTTTTTGGGTCGACAAAATCGATGGTCTTATCATCGTAATTACATTTTACATTTGATCAAAAAGCTTTTTGCCTTAAAAAAAAAAATTCGGTGCTTTCCAGCGATGCAAACTTCAAGGTCATTCCATTTTGCACGAAATCCATTATATTTTCGTTTGGCAATTGTTTTTATTTTTTAAAAATCACATTCTCCAGTCAATAACTATACAAACAATAGTGTGCAATTCATATACCGCACTCCATTCAATATGTGCTCGGATCCTCTGTTATTTCTCATACCCCAATGGAAATGGAGACCTTCCAGTTCATATTCTTGATCCACGTCGAGCATAGCACCAAATACATAAGGTAAACGTTTCCGGGATGTTCCCTTAACAATGCTAAGCGCAGCTATAAATATTTGTGGAAAAATAGCTTTTGAGGGTTACACTTGAGTGGATGAGGGAAAAAAATATAATTTTTACTTTTTTTTCTCGAAATCTACGAGACTTATCGATAAATATGGCGTTATGAAGTTTGCATCGTTGAAATGCAACGAAATTCGTTTTTTTCTTTGCCAAAGTCCATTATTTATATTCAGAATTAAATTGTGATCCTAAAACCATCGATTTTTCGCTCCAAAAAAATAAATCGGCTCGAAAAATCCTCATAATTTCAAAAATAAAACAAATTATTAATAAAAATCAATATTTTTCGTTGCATTCCAACTTTGCAATATACAGCATCACGTTAGCATAATCCTATTTTTTTTAATTTTCGTCTTCGATATTGAAATCCTAATCGATCGAATTTGACCAAATTTTTGGAGCAGTTTAAAAAATGATTCTCCGACGTTCGTCATTTTTTTCGAACTCCGAAATTTTGCGCTCGTTTTCTTTGAATCGTCCCAACGTCTCAAGTTGTTTGAATTTCTTCATAGTATTTACACACGATATTCTCCGAACTATATACCTCAAGGAGAGCAAACAAAAATCGACGTTTACAAAATTCTCCTCTGGCCCAAGTCCCCGAATCCTAATTTTTTATCATAATTTTCCATAAATTCATTTTTTATTCACATTCTCGTATTATTTCTGACCTGAATGACCATTGTTTCTCAATCCAATTGTCCCGGAGAGATAATCATGATAACCGTTCATTTCCAAGGCAGGCAAAGGCAGAACGACCGATTTGGACGACGAAATGGCAATGGGAGACTGAAATTTGCCAGCGCACGTTTTAAAGTGTTGAGGCCATGTATGCTGCACTAATAAAAATAACGAAAAAAAATCATAATTTCTTGACATTCAAAACTTTGACCCTTTGACCTTGTAAAATAAATTCCAACGATTTTCGGATGATACCGAAGTTTGCAACGAAAAATATTGATTTTTATAAATAATTTGTTTAATTTTTCAAATGATCCAAATTTTTCGAGCCGATTTATTATTTTGAGCCGAAAAACCGATCGTTCTATAATCGCAATTTAATTCCAAATATAAATGATGGACTCTGGCAAAGAGGAAAACGAATATCGTTGCATTCCAACGACGCAAACTTCGACGTCATATTACTATTCGTAAATGCACAAAAGAGACTTACTACGCTTGCTATACCCGAACGAGGCCCTCGTGTGTCTCGCTGTACAAAAGAATGTGATGAATTTTTTCAAATAATTCAAAAAAATGAAAAACAAATGAAAGGACAATTTGTACCGCAAATTAAAATCGTAAAAATCGTCCAGAAGCTCATGGCCAGCAATAACTTGAACGAATCCATGGCAACGATCGCAAAACGATACTCCTGTATCGAAATATTTTTCGGAAAAGTGTGTGAGTGCTTTTTTTTATTCCCCAGAGCAGCGAATTCGATTGTGCGTGTCGTACGCGGGGCAGAGATGGATCTAAACTGACAGATCGTCGCGTATACCATACAAAAGGTTCGAAAACTACAAGGATCCGGCAGGTGCTAAACAACTGGTACACTATCGAGTTTGTCAAAGTTGCGGCGTTTGAAGATCCGTAGAAAAAAAGAACAAAAAAAGGAAAAAAAAAAAACGTATTATCTTTTACGTAACGCTGTACGTTCGGCGATAATTATTGATCCAATATACAAAAGTTCTCGCAGTTTCAACAGTTGCCAAGGCCCATACAACGCTGATGATCCATTTTCTTGCTCCATTAATTAATACAATGGGAAAGATAACTTAGTGCAACGTAAAAATTTCGTAGTAACGTTCAAAATTCGAAAAAATGAAGAAAAAAAAAAGACAAAAATGAGGAAAACCCATTTTTTCCTTGTAATCGAAAGTCAACACATTCTATACACGCTCTTATTCGATTTTTGCAACAAGCATCAATGTACAACGAGCTGCTATTTCATTCTCTTAGTTTTCTCCTCTTACGATCTAAAAATGATAAAAATTCAGCAACTGAGAGACGATCCTTCGATACGAATTTAAAGGAGGTTGGCTACGTACGAAAAAATGATAAGAATTTAATGAAACTCGGTGATAATATTCTTCAGCCTCAAATACGATGACACAATTTTTTTTTCTATTTTTCGTCGGCACACTCGTCGAATAATTTGCAAAAAAAAAAACGTAGCGCCAACCCGCTGCACTCTTATATACAGTAGGATAGGCGTTTCGTGACTCCACAAAAATTTCAAATCGTTTTTACGAGAAAACGGGACGACAGAAAAATTTTATATCAGATTTTAATTTTTTACGATTTTTTATCTTCCGGCATGGTCCTTGGTATCTATATATATGAGAATCCTGTGATCGTGCAGGTAAATTCTAGTTTTGAATTATTTGAAAACTGTGTAGAAGAAAAATCTGAAAAAATTGTGATCGAATCAAATGAAATTGTGATCATTTTGAATTTTCGTGTCAACATTCTCAATTCTCCATGGCAACATTGTTGTGTGTAGCCAAACTCCTTAAGATTCATTCACAAATGTGTTAATCATTTTCGAGCAGCATTTGTTGAGGCAAAGTGAAAATAAATGTTTAGATTAGGATCGATAGTCGCTTCGAGTTATTGTACAAACTTATTGATTCGTGTTAAAATATATGTTTTCATTGGGTAACGCTATATCGTATAAATATCTGTTTGGTGATATGAAGAGCGCAGCTTGGGCGTCGTGCCTCTTGATTGTTGATTGAAAAATGATTTTTCTCTGTCCTCGGCGTATTTATCAACTTTTGATCATTTGATTGAGAGATTAAAATGTCAATTTTGGAGATTTAACGTTACCGAGCTCCAGGCAGACGATTCGCATTTAAATCTTAATTATTGGCTCCCTCGTTACGTCGTAATTGCACAATTTGATATTCTGCCGTACGGATACGCGATTCAGTTCGGTTTTTTTTCACTCTCGCACAATATTTTGTTTGTTATTTGCAATGGCACGGAAAACAGTTGGACCCAAGGATCCTGGATCGCGTCAATCACTATCTCAGCAGAAAGCCAGGACACGAATACCAGTCTCCAAACATCCTCGACTCCAGCTACTTCGTCGACGAAACTCAAGTCTAAATAACAGTCACCGCGTACCTGAAATAAATCAACGAGACGGCATTGTAGTTTCTTCAAACAAAAGCCTCATTACGGTGTTGCAGAATTTAACGAATCGAACTATTTCGATAAACACTGAGGACAAGATAGATTGGGAATAAAATTATGAATAACCGACATAACGAAGGTATTAGGATTCTTTAAGGGATCGGTGGAAATTGAAAAAATGTTTTTTTGTCAAAAATTATCCGAAAATATTAAAAAAAACATTTTTATCGCTTCGGAAATCATGTCACTATGAATTGTTTTTTTTTTTCTTCGTTTTTTTGCATTCAAAATTAATGGAAACATTATTCTTATGAATATCACGGGTCGCAAACAATTTTAGAAGCATTTTTTGCTCGAGGACTCGATGGAGGGATCGAGGAACGTTTACAAAAGGTGCTTTTGTGAAAAATGGTCTGAAAATATTGAAAGAAATATTGTTATGGCTAAAAAAATCATATCACGATCGATTTTTCAATAATTTGATCTTTTCAAATAAATAGCAATATTATTTCGACAAATTTTACGAGTCCCAAATAATTTTTGGACCATTTTTCCCTCCAAGGTCCGCAGATATTGAAAAAATGTTATTATCGCTAATAAAAATCATATCACGATGAAAAATTGATCGTGATATAATTTTCAAAAGAACGCAAAACGTTCTTCAGAAAATATTTACCAAAAATGTTATTTTTCCAATAAACGAAAGAATAAAAAGAATGTTAAAATGTTCACCACTTCGATTAAGTTGCTGAAAGTCTGTTGGGCGAGTATGTCCGGTTTAGTTGCGTCCATCGGCAAAAGCCACTGGAGTTTTTCGCCCGTGAGATAAATAGTCGAGCCTGTGATGATTAAGCAACTGTTTTTAACATCTGTTTTGCGATCTCCTTGTGTGAACGAGGCCATTGTCAAACAAGCAAAAAAAGTTATGTCATCGTGACAGTCCGAGCTGGACCACGATTCCATCGATTCCCTCAAAGCTCTGATATAGTGAGGCGGCACTATTGAATCCACCGAGCACTGAGAAGGCAGTCCCATTTCTATGAAAATGATAAAATCAATTTTCGGGCTCTCGATCGACCTGTCTGAGCGGAAAAAAAAGAAATAAATATATTTCTTACCGTTCAAGTGATAGAGAAGATTCGTCGTTCGCTCCGCATCCTGGAGTATACAAATGATCGCTATTTTCTTTGCCTCCTCATTCGGTATTCTGTGCTTTACCAATTCCACCGAAATTCCTTGCTTGAAAGGCAATGGAGAGATGGATCGCAATTTGTCGAGCGTCCAACTCGTTTCCTTGCTCAACCATCGCTCAGGATTCCCACTGTTTTCCCATCAAATTCATCGTTCAAAATAATGCATGTCTCTTTTTCAACGAAATATCTTTTTTTTTTGCAACGATCATTATTTTTTACAATAAAGCATTAAACTTTGATAAACAGTTATCGATAATGGGACAGTATTTTTTGTGTGTTGCTAAAAAAAAATTGCAAGGACTGCGAGAACTTTGCAAAAAAATTGATTGAAAATCGATTTTTCGTTTTTTTTTCAGCATCATTTTATATTTTTAAATCTCACCGCTCATCTCCAACTATTTTGAAGACGTAGACCTTGCAGTTCGACAAGACGAGACATCCCTCAAACGGCTCAGGGAAATCTTGCACGACCATTTGAGCCTGGAGGATTTTTTTTCAATCATTAAAAATCTGAGGCAAGTTTTTTCTCAATAATTACGAGATCGATCGTTCTCGTTCGGATGAATAAATCTTCGGTTCAATTCTTAGATCATGACATTTTGTCTGTGTCCCAGGATGGAACAAAATCATTCCCCCCACCACCGAAATTACAATAAACGTTAAATCCTGGACTGAAATAATTTGGGCAATCAAAATCCACGATGTTAATGAAAAAAAAATGATAATTAGAGCTGCAGAGCGGAACGTTACCCTCAAGAACATGGACAATCTTTCATTCTCCTGCTCGAAGACGTTCAAGACCAAATGCAACTTGATTCTGTGATCGACGCTTCGGTAATCGTCGTAGGAATAATATATTTTCGTTCCCACAAATTCCGAGCCTTCCGTGGCTTTCGTCGGAGTTTCTTTCGGCGTCACGATTTTCATGCTTTGAAGTAATCCTGTGAAAAAAAAAAAAACAAAAACACGAGCGAATTAAATTTTTCGTCAAACTGGAGGGTAAAAAATAGAAAGAAATTTTTTATTTCTTGGCCACAGGCCAGCAAAAATGCTTTGAGGGGAAAAAAATAAAATTAAAATTTGACTGGCCAACAAGTTTTTACCTCCGAGCATCGTTGTGAGATTTCCTACAGGAGTCGTCGCCGAGGCGTTTTTCGGTGCTTCAGGATTCGTCGGTGTTTCGCAGTCGCTAATTTTTTCACCCTTTCGCTTGTTCGCTGAGCCGGGGCTTCTCAACACTTTATTCTCGTACGCCGTACAAATACTGTCAGTCAACGAGCCTGATTGAAAAATTGGTAACAAAACAAAAAAAAACATTCAAAATATTGCACGTCCAATGCTAAATCGTGTCGGAATATTTAAAATAAAACAGTGGAGGATGCAAACCTGAAGAGCTACTCTCTGTTAGACCCGTCATAACAGGCGCTGTGTCTGGAATTGTTAAGAGGGAAGGAGCAATCGCGACGCGTCTCTCTTCCGACAAACGTTTTCTATTCGGCGTTAAGCTCGCCCTGAACAATTCACAGAGTGTTAGAATCATTTTCAACTAACATGACGCAACTAAAATCTACGAAATCCACGAAATTCTCGTTTTTTTCGGAAAATCAGCTCGAAAAATAAAAAATTATGAATTAGAAAAAGACAAAAAGTTGAATTCGAACTTTTCAAACTTCAGCCTCGTACAAATCTTGTATTAGATGATGCTGAAGTTTGCAACGTTGGAATGCAACGAGAAAAATTTATTTTCATTAATAATTTGTTCAATTTTTCAAATGACCCAAATTTTTCGAGCCGATATTTTCTTTCGCACGAAAAACCAATCGATTTATAATCACAATTTAATTTTTAATATTAAAAATGGACTTTGGCATAGAAAAAAATGGATTTCGTTGGATTCCAACGTCGCAAACTTCAGCATCATCGTATTAGTTACGTATACGTGTAAAAACATTCAAACTGAATAAAAAAGCGAAGAAAAAAAAGTGATCGATCGTACTAACTTAGTTCCATCGTCCAAAACCTCGATGCTACTTTGACTCGGATTGCTCAGTATCTCAATATCGCTTTCGTAACGTTTCGTAACGGTGCTCGCGGATGGAGTTGATTCTCGTGATTCCTCAAGACTCGTCGCCGAACCTGCAAGCGAATCAATAAATTAAGAGAGGATCAGTCGACCGAGAATTTTCAGGATTCATTCATTACGTCGCGGACTGAAGAACCATTTAATTGTTTCCCAATTGGTTCATTTATTTGGAAGCAAATAAAACGGCTAATGCCCAGAAAAATTCGTCACGTGATCCAGCAGCAAAGAATGTGAAGAGATAACGAGTTTATACGAATTTTTCATTTTAAATGCCAAGGTGTTTCGATTAAAAATTCGAAAAAGATCTTTCTTAACGAAATTTCGCAATTTAACTCGAGCCTCTGGTTTTTTCGATTTATAGTCTCAACTAGACGCGGAATACTTCAAGTTAAATAATGGGTGACGGTGAGAATCGAAAGAGGATGAAAAAAGTGCTGTAACGTTAATTATTGTGTCTAAAAGCTTACAGCTGACTTGAGCTTGGGGACGAGAGTCGAATTGCACCAGAGAAGTGGTGTCAGGCATAGGTCCACCCTCTGTTCCACCTGCACCGGGGGATTAGTATGTTAAAAACTCCGAACAGACAAAATCAAATAAAATACAATTGTTTCCAATATAAAAAGAAAGAATAAATGATTCTTCGTGACGAGAGATCAGTCAACGCGTTTTCTGTCCACAAAACTACTCGGTCGATAGAAAAAGACTGTTTTTTTTATATTTTCTAACATGATCAAAGTCTAAAATTGATGAGAATTGAAAAAAAAAAATCATATTTCTTTTTCATTCGATTTATGAAACACGACGACTCTCCCCGTGCATTAATGTGCATTATTGATTATTTTCGGACATGCGATGTAACGATTCTTATTGTTTTTCATTTTTTTTTTGCGCGATTTTTTGATACAATGATTATTCGATTAAATAATCAATTGATTATTATTTATATAATTAATTAATTATAATTGATTAATATTGAATTTGTTGATTGAATCAAAATTAATTAATATTTAATTGCTTGATTAAATATTAATTAATTAAATATCAATTAATTAAATATTAATGATTTGGATATTAATCAATTATTTTTAATTATCACTGAAAGTGTAAAACCCGAAAAAATGATAAAATGGAACGCGGTTGATCGAGAAAATGTGAAAGCATCGCAAAAAGTCACTTACAGGCCCAAAACTATTGAACTGAGTAAATGCAGTATGAATGTCACGGCATGAAGTAGAAGAATTGTCGTTCAGGAGGGAAGAACTTAAAAATTAGACTCACCGATGCTAGAATGCGATCCGGAATGCTGTAAATTTCCTTCCACGCTTGTTTCTTCGGCTTGACTCTTCGACGGTGATTTTTCCGAATCTTTTTTGACATCTTCCGTGCCTGGAGTCAATAGATCGTCAGTTTCGATAACCAACGTGCTCCTACAAGTTGGACATTTTGGGGGTTTTATACCTGAGAGAAAAATCGATGTTTCAATATTTTTTGCATAAATTGTGGTTTTTTTTTTTAATTTCCCTTAATTAAATGATAAAAATTATTTCGCTTATTATGAATGACGAGGTTCGCATCGTTGGCATGCAACGAAATTCGCTTTTTTCTTTGTCCAAGTTCATTATTTATATTCAGAACGAAACTGCGATATTAAAACTTTTTGGAATAATTGCGGAATCGTCCACGAGCTGAAGAAAAAATAAGAAAATCAATCCGATGGTGGAAAAAAAAATTGCGATAAAATAAAATTTGCACGCACCGGATATCGAAGTCGTCGTCATTCCGATTGCGTAGTCCGGATCTTGTGAAAAGTGTGTCGAGCATTTAATGCATTTGAAAACCTTCAGCAATATTGGACGAGCTTTGATCAAGTCACCCAAAGTTTTAACGATTTTCTGCGTAAAAGATTCATCCATTTTCGTCATTTCTTTTTCAATCATTAATTTTATTTTTGGACAAATGATCGTGAGAAGATTGAAAGGGAATTACCTGAGCGTCTCTTTTTTCAACAAAGTACGTTCGATTTTGTCGATCCTTTCGCCTCGTGTCGAATATAAATCCAATCGTTGACTCTTCACCGCGTCCCAGGACGCACGAGAGTACAGAATCGGTTGACCATTTGTATCTTACGCGACCGTTATCCCAATCTATTTCTTTGATCTCTCTGACAAAATAAATATCGAAATTCCATTAATTAATCTCCACAAGTGAGTGACGAGTAAAAAAAAATATTCTTAGATACTCACTCTGGCGTTATCACGAGGAAAAACGTTTCCATTTCGTCGACGTTCAATAACTGCCGGACCACAAATATCTCGCTATTTTCTGAGAAAAATCAAATAAATCGATGGAAAATTGAGATCAACCAAAATTAACGAATTATTCAGCGAAAATAAATGTCAACACTCATTAAAACTTCAAAAGTTCCTTTCTTACTTTTTTTTAACAAAACCACCGAGTCAATTTATTCTTAAAACAATCTCCAAACGTTTATTTCTCGATCCAATCAGCTGGACCAAAAACAACGCGCCAGGTTGGCAGGAAAATGAAATAAATCGATGGAAAATCGAGATTAACAGAGATTTACGAATAATTCATCGAAAACAAATGTCAAAATTGATTTAAATTTTTGGAATTCTCTTTTCTTAGTTTTTTTTTTTTTTTTTTAATCAAAACCACCGAGTCAATTCATTTTTAAAAAAATGTACGAAAGTTGAATGGCCGATCCAATGAATTCTTACCGTCCCCGGAATCGTATGGCGACTCTATGGATTTTGGAGATTCTGCTCGATCTTCAATAATGATGCTCTCCGAGTGGTCCGACTCGCTGACCGTCGTGACGTTTTCATCGTCTTCGACTTTATCGAGTTTGCAAATGGTGGATTCGGCCGGGGCATCGTCGCTGGAGGATTCGTTGCTCCAGACGGCGGAATCGGCAGAAAAATTGTTTGAACTGTTTGCAAGAATGTTGGTAACGACGGGGCAGTAAGTCGGACCCAAGCCGCTGGAAAGATCGATCGTAGGGATGTTGGATCTTTCCAGACCCATGATGTCTTGGACGGAGGAGCCCGCGTCGCTGACCAACCATTTTTCGTCCCCGAACTTGGCTCTCAAAGCAAGAATTTGTTTTTTCGTTTCCAGGTGCTCGGCCGAAGTTTCCAAGGGCAACGAAGCGACGCTCGACGACATGTTCGCCTCGTTTTCTTCGTCGTCGTCGTCCGCGATAACCGCTTCACGAACGTATTTCTTCTTTCTGCAACGCGTTTCGAGGCCCTCGGAACTTTCCGTCAATTCGGATCTCTGGTTGGCTAGCAAATCGTAGTGATATGTTTTTTTAATCGAGGGCGCAGTCACGCTCGACGTCACAGAGCCGGAAATCGAGGCCAAATCGTCTTTCGATCTTATCATGAATACTCGATTTTGCGAGACCAACAATTTCTCTGCTTTGTTCAGTGGCTCTCGATCTAAAACAAACTTTTTTCATCGCCTCTCATTAGTTTTAGCTTTTTACTACGCCAATTTGCAAAATTATTATTTATCTCGTCTCTGTGAGTGCCAGAGAGCGGGCTGCAATTTTTTAAATTCAAAATTTTCCAGACGGTTTGATCAATTTCGAAAAAAGCCCCTGTCAGCCAATTTTCGCTCCCAATTTCTCACCTTACTCTCGGACAAGGCCGAGTGGAGATGTTTCATGGTGAGCATTCTGTGCTTTTTGTAGTACGCAAGAGGATTTCCCTCGAGAGCGACCCATAACAAAGCTGACATAGTTTCCAATGGCCATAGAAGAGAATGATCATCGAGACAGTTGTAAGATAAATCGAGCTCTGCCAAACTATCCAGACCTTGCAAACCTGCGGGAAACATTGAATAAGTACAAATTTAATGCACAAATTCTATAAACTCTGAATTAACAAAATAAATAATTAATTTCAATTTTTAGTTTAAAATTATTTCAATTTTAATTTCATTCCAATTTAATTCTAATTTAATTTTTATTTAGTTTCAATTTAATGTCAATTCAATTTTTATTTTATTTCAATTTTATTTCAATTCGATTTTAGTTTAATTTCAATTTCAATTTCAATTAATTTTTAATTTTTAGGCAGTACAATGGTTTTTTAAGGATCTAGAAGAAAAATCGATACCAAAAATGTCAAGATGATTTTTTTTTGTCAACTTCAACATGGTCAAACTCCAGAAAAGTTTGAATTTATTACTGTTAGTTAATTCTCAAGTCTCACCGCTCAAATTTTCAATATAGTTGTTCCTCAGTACCAAGATTTGTAAAGTATGCCAAGTAGCAGTGTTGAACATCGGAGCAGTCTCTATTTTGTTATAGCCGAGGTTGACGTATTTCAAACTTGGGAGACTTTCCAGTTCGCTGGTAGAAATAATAAGATTGTGACTCAAATCTAAGGTTTGAAGCCACGGCGCCAGCTCCAGAGATTTGTCTAATCTCCCAAGTCCGTTGTACGACAATGCTAGGCGTTTCAGAGACGCCCAGACAAAGCCGACCCCGGCGTCGCGACCGCAAGACGCTGTAAATAGTAATTAGAATATTTTTTTGCACGTATCGTCAAGAGTTCCTTACTCAAAACTCAAAATAAAATTTTTATCGTCAATTGGATTGAAAGAATGAGATTTTTACCCAACAATCTTCCAACTGTGCCGACGCCTCCTCCTCCTGTACAAGAAATACTTTCCAATTGTCCTCTCACGCCTTGAATTCCACTGACTAGATCGATACAAACTTTGCGAAGTTCGAGAAATCTCAAGTGGCGGAATTTGGATATATCGACGGGGCAGCGGGGATCATTGCAGTTGTGAGAGACTTTGAGCCAAATAGTTTTTTGTACAAAATCGTGAAGAAATTTGAGGTGTCTGAGAAGATCGTTTTTGGAGCTGTTGCAGACTTGAAAGGAAGTGTCCATCTCTTGTTTTTCATCGACAATAATAGAGAAGGCATCGTTGAGATTGTGCAGTAATTTTGTGGAGAGAGACAATTTGCTCGCTCCGCTAAGAACTGTATCACCATTTTTTCGCAATAATGCTGCTAGCTCCAAAATCTCGTCCATCCCCGCCATCCCATTGGGATTGTTTGACGTCGACATTCGTTCGAGCAGCTGATTTTATCTCGACTATCGTTCAACGTCGTTTTTGACTTTGGGAATATCGCCTTTTTTTCCGCAGTTAAATTAAAAATACATCGTGCTGACGTGACCTTGTTCAACGCGGGCGATCAACGAATACACCATTTTTCCGTCACTGCGTTTTATATTTCCGTACAAACAGGCAAACTCACCGAAATATTCACTGTCACAATATCGCGATGTAGACACTTTTAGTACGCTCATTACATAACATCATAAATTTAAATTTAAAGCCAAATGAAATATAAACACGTCATTAAACACACTACGAACTTTCTTCGTACTTTCAATTGTTTTGGAAAAACGAGTCACGCGTTGTTTTGATTATTGGAACGCCCAACGTTCCCAGGACAAATGAACTTTCAACAGTGCTATCTCTTTGATCACGCTCATTCGAGAATGACAGATAATGGTAATATGAGAACGCATTAGAAACATTACAAGCTACAACTGAATCGGATTTCATCACAACACAAGGAAACGAAACATCGCGAGAACAATAATAAACTCAGGGCATTTACAAGTCTCGCCATCGTGGTCGCTCCAATGTCAACTTCATTTTCATTTTCTACCTTACCATCGATTGATACATGATAACTAAATTCTTTCCAGGAAGCTGCCACTGGAAGGTCTAGAAAGGAACGATGACTGCATACGTTTTATATATATATAACGTGGCCTCCGGTAATTTCTGTTTATCCTCGTATACGTGCATAACCTCAAACTTGAGGCTTCATCGACTGAAAAAATTCTCGGTCCAGGCAATCGTAATAAAATGAATAGTAAATTTTGGAAATCATGCGTTCTTACGTTCTTCCTCCTGGAAATTGTTCTCGCGGACAAACCCGCAGGAAAAAAGGAAAAATCATGGAAAGACAAGGACATTCTTGACATGACAGATGCGGATATGGAACGATTGTTCGATCAGTGGGAGGTCAAAGTCGTTTCTCTTTCTTCTCAATCGCTTCTCACATGTTTTTCTTTATTAATTATTGAAATTTCAACGTTTCCTATCTCGAAATCGTGTCGTTTCATCTACAGGAAGACGATGAGCCGCTCGAAGCGGACGAGTTGCCAGAACACTTGCGGCCTGCCCCTAAAATCGACATGGCTCAGGTTTTATACAAAAAATTCTCCAATCTTCATCACACACGCAAGCAAAAAGTAAAAATCCATCATTTTATTCCCTCTTAGCTGGACACTTCTGATCCGGATGGCATTTTGAGGATGACCAAACAGGGCCAAGGAGTTATGATGTTCGTTGACGTTATTCCAGAAAAAACTCCGCAAGAAGCAGACGTGATAATGAAAATATGGCAAGGCAGTCTCATGAACAATCATATAAATGCGGAAAGGTAAATCATTTCTCCGTCATAAATTACAATTTTTACATTTTTATCATTGGAATGCAATGAAATTCGTTTTTTTCTTTGCCAAAGTCAATTATTTATATTTAGAATTGAATAGCGATGATAAAACGATCGGTTTTTCGCCCCAGAAAAATAAATCGTCTCGTAAAATTCGGATCATTTCAAAAATGAAACAAATTATTAATAAAAATCAATATTTTTTCGTTGGATCCATCGTTGCAAATTTCAGCATCGTTTTTCTGTTTTTTCTCCCGCAAACTCCAACATTTGCCCAGGACAATGAAACAATCTTTCTCCAGGTTCAGAACACTAGATTGGCACGAAAATTGTCATGGTTTTTTTGTTAATTCGGCAAACAACGGAAAAAATATTTCTACTCATTTTTTATTAATTATTATTATTTTTAATAATTATATATAATTATATATACAAATATATTGATATATAGAATATATATAATATACAATATATATAATTATAAATATTAATTTAATTTACTAATAATTAATATTCCACTTTTTTAATGTAATAGTAATATTTAAATTTGAAAACCATGACGATTCTTATACCGATTTTGTCTTTGGACCGAAAAAAAGGCTATTTAATTCTCCTGACAAAATATGGGATAAGATTCTTGAGATTTAATCACGAAAAAACGGAATTTTATTGTTTTCAACGATGCAAACTTCAGCATCTTAAAAAAATCGTGTTTTTCCCCTCGTTTTTCATTGAAATTTCATATTCACTAATGAATAAGGAAAATGAAATGAAAGCTGAATGTGTAATTTTAATTGTCAAACGGGAATTTCGTTGCTTTTCAAAAAAGCCTGACAATGCGAGCAAAAAGTTGAAAAAGTTGTTGGAAATGTTCACAGGTACCCGATCGGTGACAACCGCTCAGTATTTTTATTCCGAGAAGGTTCTCAAGCTGTAGATGCAAAGAATTATCTATTGGACCAGCCAGAGTGTAAACACGTTACGTTGGAAGGTCAAACCTACGAGCCCAAACGCACAAGCTCTAAAAAGGTAACGAAAAATCGATTTTTTGAAAATTTCAACCGACATAATGGAATCGTAACTGATGTAATATTTTTTTATCGCAGCCAAAGGATGATCAAAGGAAAAAGAGCAAAAAGCCAGCCAAGACGGAGCTCTGAGAGCTGTGAAAAAAAAAATTACTCACACACTGGAGAACCTACGCAGAAAAAGAGAGAATTGAATTGTGATGATAAAACGATCGGTTTCCGGCCCCAGAAAAATATTTGAGCTCGAAAAATTCGGATCGTTTTGAAAAAAAAAAAAAAAAAAATGGTAATAAAAAAATATTTTTCTGCACTCCAATGTTGCCAACTTTGGCATTATTCATATTCATCATTCCTGTGCCCTTGGACATGACAAGATCGCCTCAACTAATGATGCAATAATCGTTTCCTATGTTTTGCGAGATTTCTTGATAAAGTGATCGAAATGTGTTGCAAAATATTTATTTTGTACGTAAAAATAAACGAATTTCTTCCATCGATATTACCAAAGTTTACACATTTCGTTTATCAGGGCTTTTCAATTGTTGGCTGGGAAAGATTTTCACTTGTTGATGCTCGTTTTACTCGCTGTGGATTCCGCGTTTCCCAGAGCCTTAACTTCTCGCTGTAGTTCTTTGATAACTGTCGCCAAAGCTTGGGGATTCACCCCGTTCTCGCATAATCGCACACATATGCTCAAAGTTGCTGGATCCAGATTGGTATTCAACAGTTTGGATATCTGATTCAGAGTCTGGAACGTTTTACGAGCTGCGTTTACCTGATGGTGGACAGGCTCCGGCATACTGGCTCGATTCCGTTCCCTTCTGGAACAGTCATTGAAATAAACATGAAATAATCGTCAATGCAACAAATTTTGTTCGATAAAATCGGAAAAAAACCGATCAGTTGAATTTATTTTTAATTTTTTGATTTTTTAATTTTCAATCTTTTAATTTCTAATTATTAATTTGTCAATTTGTAATTTTTTAATTTTCTAATTCTCATTTTTCAATTGTTCATTTTTAATTTTTTAACTTGAAATTTTTTAATTTTTAATTTTTTGATTTTTAATTTTTAAATTTTTAATTTTTAAATATTAATTTTTTAATTCTTAAGCTTCTTTATTTTTATATTGTGGTGAACAGAAATATTGAATGAGGATCTTGATCATTTTAATCCACGATGCACAGTTCTCGTTGAAATAAAAAACTAAATGGATAAGACAGAATTACTCTGTTTCTTTGAATTTAGGTCGTAGCAATGAACCTGTAAATAAAGAGCGTAGCAGACGGACGAGTAGGTCATAGCGTCTAGTAGTGAGACTGAGGATCGGTGAAAAAAAGAATAATTGGGCTATTGCCAGGTTTGAGGAGTAAAGGATAGACAGAATTTAGAGACAGTAGTTCTGCCAAGTCTCGGTGCCTATTCTAGAACGGAATGTTCTTGTTGCATCGAAAAATCCTCCCTAGACAAACGTAAAAATAGTATCTTTCGAGACGCTGATGAGTCGCGATTCGTTGAAATTGTCGCTGATTGAAAAAAAAGAAAAAAAGTACCATAAATGAAAGAATTTTTTTCCTGGCGACTCGGCGAATAGTCAAAAAACCAAATTTGCCAAAAAGTTGAGTGGATGGTGTTGATCGCAATTATAAATTGTAGTGAAATTCTGTGCCCAAACGGATTTAATAATGCAAATGATAAGAGTCCGTTAATAATTAATAAGTCGATAGAAAACTAGTTGACCTCTGTGCTCGCTAGAAGAAAAAATACAGAGAAAAAAGTGGCACGACGCTTGGAAGATAAACAAATGGAAAATGATGTAAAAGTGTTGAGGTTGTCGGCAGAGATCAATTAAAAATTGAGGAAAGAATCGGAGGGAGATTGCAAAATTTGTTTTCGTGCTACGAGAGTCGAATTGTTTCGAAATTAATTTTTTTAATTACTTTTTTTAAATAAATAATACTTGGTTTACTTACTCTCCGGGACTAGACAGTTTCGCTCGAGATTCGTTCCGCCGTTCACCGAGAGCTGATACTCCCGGATCCTTTTATTTTTTTATTCAATTTTATTCTTTAACTCGAAAAAACACTTTGAGACGATTTTGTGATGTCGTTCCAAGAAGACGAAGCTCCTCTTGATGACGTTCCGAAACCGAAAAGGCTAGACAGGCATAGATACTGTGACGATTCCGCTTACATAGACAGTGAGTATTTTATCGATATGCTGTATTCTTCTTGTCGGAACAATTTATTCCATTTGTATTGAAAGAACTCTGAATCGCTCGTGTTTCTCGTACAAGAGAAATAATTGCAACTTTTCACTGTCATTTTCTTCGAGAAAAACATGAAAGATGGGTATGCTGTATATATTAGTGTATACCAAAATATATAATACTTTTTTGCGTCGGTAAAGCAGACCACGCGCAACTCAGCCGGTAAATACTTGACGAAATTATTTTCTCATTATCATCACATATTTGGTTGCAGCGACATATTGTTTAGTTTTCAAAATCTCAGGGAGTTCAAGAAAATCTTTTCCCCACAATGAATAACATAATCAGGAAATGAAAACGAAAACTTTCATTAAATCCGCCATTATCCATGAAAATTGAATGTTTTTCGAAGACTGAGCCGAGAAAGGTCGAAGTATTTGGCCTTCGTATGACATTTTTTGACACTTGTAACGTTTAATGCTTTTAATTCGTGATTAACGACCTGTCAGATTTAAGAAATAGATTGGTAGGACATCATCAATGATCAATCAAACTATACGATAATTCCAAGACTCGTGTTCCAGTCGATAAGACAGGAGCATTGATAAAATTGATAAGACTTTTAAGCGCG
Source organism: Campopleginae sp. 14b (assembly GCA_030522525.1). Lineage (NCBI taxonomy): Eukaryota > Metazoa > Arthropoda > Insecta > Hymenoptera > Ichneumonidae > Campopleginae sp. 14b. The sequence goes on along the minus strand of JAPYYS010000609.1, from coordinate 17,217 downwards.
CATGCGTAGATAGTCCAAGGCGTGACGATCGGTCATCTGATTTCTGTAAGGAGTCAGAGACGTCTCGTTCCAATAGAGCTATTTTCGTCGAATTCAAAGTAACGAATAAACGTTTTATCCAAAAAATTAACGATGGCACTTCATTCGGCAGGCAAGGGAAAGCTTCTGGCGGTGATCGGAGATGAGGTAAATCCGCGAACCTATGAAAAATTGTTATTCCAGTGCAATTGACGTCCTCCAATGACAAAGTGATTCTCTGTTTATTTTCCCAGGATACTTGCGTAGGATTTCTCCTCGGAGGGGTCGGGGAAATCAATAAAAATCGCCAGCCAAATTTTATGGTCGTCGACAAAAGTACGTATTTAAATTTGCATTACCCTATAAGAGAATTTCGCGCGCATCGAGCTCTCTCCAAATATTCATTCGATCCACATCTCATTTCTCAATCATTCCTCTCTAGACACTCCGGTGAGCGAAATCGAAGATACATTCAAGCGTTTCGTGAAGCGTGACGACATCGACATCATTCTCATCAACCAAAACGTGAGTCCAAAACATTTCTCTAAATTCTTCATTATTAATAAATCCCAAAATTACCAAAATATTAATTTCCAAACATCCAGGTCGCCGAAATGATCCGTCACGTCATTGACAGTCACACGCAACCCGTCCCGTCCGTCTTGGAAATTCCCAGCAAAGATCATCCTTACGACGCCAGTAAGGATTCGATCCTCAGACGTGCCAAGGTAAAGTATTATTTTTTAAAAAACATAATTCTGTTATAATTAACCCTTGGAGTACACACTAGGTCAATTTGACCCGAACGAGTTTCCATCTCTAATTCTATAGCAACTTGTTTCACCATTTTTGGCATTTAATTTCTTTTTTCGTCAAAAAATAAAATCAGGGCCATAAAATATTGATAATTTATTACAAAAAAATACCTAGGGTCAAATTGACCCCAGATGCACTCATAAGGGCTGCGTGCTTCAAGTCTAATTAGTTTCTACATGAAATTTTGATGTTTCCTTCGATTTTTCGATCTCCTGGCCAAGTCCTTGAATATAAAGAACTCGATCGTTGACCAGAAAATCTATAATTTTTTTTTTTTGCTCTGAATTAATTGTCGGTCTGACATTTAATAATTTCAGTAAATTTCAACGTGATCAATTTTTCCTTGACATATATATTGATGGCACAAAAATTTTATACTAGTCGATTCATTGGTTCATGATTTATAAAATTCGCCAGAGTCGAAAATTGTAATTTATGAAAAATATTCATTGAACTTCATATTTTTTATGTAGCGGATGAAAAATTTAATATTCCGTTTGTTTTACCATTTCAAGGGCATGTTCAATCCGGAGGATATCCACTAACGCGTAAATTCTGTAAATACAATAAAAAGAAATGAAGTATATCGCTGTATTATAAAAAAATATTGAATTATATAAATCACCTTGATTGTGAAATATTGTCTTTAGCCTGAATCACAAAATGTATTTAATCGGAAAGTTTATTAAACATTCCCGCATTGAATTTTAGAACGTTTAAAAAGCTGATGATGTTGTAGTTGGTTTTGTCCAAGTTGAGCTTAACCTTTGACACGTTACTCGGTTCACAATATTTCATGTCGAGGGCCTTCGATTCAAAACTTAAAAAAAATGCGTTTTGATGATAAAAAAAAATAAAAAATTACAAAAAAAATCATTTTTCGTTCTGTTTCGATCATTCAAGCCCCATGCATTTTTCTATCTCAATTTCCACGACGTTCCCAAGGATTCTTAAGTGTCTAATTATCACATCGAGGATCCCGAAAGTTGATGAACGAAATAGTTCAATTATGAACAATGAGAAAAGAGTTTATTACAAATTCTTAGGCAGGTTACATCGCACTGTGCACAACCGAGAGGATCAGTCTGTTTTATTTTCGGTTATAATTAATCAGGGAAAATAGTTTCTTAGAGACAAATGCGAAATCTTAGAAATGTATGATGCTGAAGTTCGCAACGTTGGAATGCAACGGAAAATATTGATTTTTTATTTTTTTAGAAATAATCCACATTTTTCGAACCGATACTTTTTTCTGGGCGCAAAAACCGATGGTTTTGTCATCACAATTAAATTGTGAATCAAAATAATGAGCTTTGGCAAAGCGAAAAAAAATTTCGTTGCATTCCAACGATGCAAACTTCAGTGTCATAGAAATATTTTTTTTCACGAGCTAATATGAGTCGAGAAGTCTCTTCTGAAGAGAGATAAAAAATTCTCATAATTTCGATAATTCGAAAAAAGTTTGCATCGTTGGAATGCAACGAAATTCGTTTTTTTTTTCTTTGCCAGAGTTCATTATTTATATTTAGAATAAAATTGTCATGCTCAAACGAACGATTTTTGGCTCCAGAAAAATAAATGGACTCGAACAATGTGAGTCATTCAAAAAAATTCAGCAAATCATCGATAAAACGAAATATACTTCGTTGCATTCCAACGCTGCGAACCTCAGCACCATTGGTTGAAATCGTTCGAGCAGGAGATTTGCTGATACCGTCACGTTTATTCTGCAAATAAAATAGAGAGATGGCCACACTTAAGCGTCGTAAATACGCCGATCCCCAAATATCGATGAAAATGAAAATAAAATAATAAACTAATGTGATGTCGATGAAATAAAATAAATATCCGTGGGTAAAAACAGATTGTTTGGTAGATATTTTGGCATGGCGATACTGAAGCTGTCTCACATTTACGTATAAATAAAACAGGAACGAAAAATCTTCAGCATTGAAAAAGGAATAATCCACGAAAGCAACTAAATATTCGGCGAGAATTATGATCAAATTATTTGTGCGAGACACACGTTATTTCTATGTGAGTACAGTGTCCATTTGTATCGTTTCTCATCGCAAAATGCCCGACGCATTTTCCGAGCTAAATTCTCATAAAAATCACACAAAAATACATTTTTTAATAATCATAAATCCAGCACGCTTGATCACGATTGAAATGACAGTTTTTTTTAAAGGGATGATTGAAATGTTCATTAACTTAAATTAAAATAAATCACAGTTTCAATCTCGCAGCAAAAAAAAAATTGAAAATTCCTCACACATTTTCCAAAATGAGTCAAAATCATATTATTAAAAACGTAAGGTTCCTCGTTTGAAAACGACGTTTCGAGACAAAGTCATGTGACGAAGTTGTCAATTTTCACGATAACGAGGGCTGCACCAGGAACAGCGCAATTATTTGGAAATAAAGAAACGAAATAATCTCCATTTACGAATTTCACGCGAGTAATCATTAAAAATAGTAAAAAAAAAAACAATAAAAAATTGATAAAAACTTACATAAGGTCGTTATGCAAAAAATAGCCCGAAATTATTTTCGAAGTATTGAAATCAATAAATCATTTTGGGCAGGGAGAAGGCAAAAGAAACTCCGGAAAAAAATGGCAAAGGAATAGGTGTGAAAAAATTAAAAAAAAAAAACCAAAAACCAATTTTTTTGATTCTTGGCCGTTGCCCCCGCGCCGCAAAATTTTGGGGCTACTTATCACGAAATCAACTTTTCTAAATGTCCACGAAAAAAAAATCTCAAAATATGGCATCGAGGAAAAAATAATTAAAAACCGCGACGTTATTCGCGGGTCGCGGTGATTGTTGTCAACTTATGTTTATTGTCGAGTCCGAACAAGACTTTGTTCGTATTCCACTCGTTGAGACTCCTGTGTAGTTCGGCGGATCAGCGCCGATCAGTCTTCGCGATCCTCCCTCGCAGAGAGGAAAAGTTTTTGTACAGTATGCGTAGCAATCGCTGCAAAATTACAGATAATTTATTAATATTTATTTTTAATTTATATCGATTTTTTTAAATTTATTTATTTTTTTTAATTTTGATTAAAAATTTAATTTCAATTATTTTTATTTTTTAATTTTATTTTCAATTATTCATAACTAAATTTATATTCATATAATTATTCATATAAATATTTACATTCATAATGAAATTTATTTGTATTGATAAAAAAATTAATTGATAAAAATAAATATGAATGAATAAATAAAGATTAATAACAAATAAACAAAACAGAATTAAACTTTTTCTCAGGCAACGGGAATGAAATTTTTTCAGGAACGATTGTTTGGGTTCCAAACTAAATCCGAATATTTGCTTTCTTTTTCTAATTAAAAATTCTTCATTCGTTGCATTGAACTTACCATTTATTTTTTGGAACCAAGCGGGTTTGTTTTGCCAAACAACTCCGACATAATAAGCAGGAATTCCTGAGAGAGTTATGAGAGTTCCCATACCAACTTCGTAAGGCCTCACGTAACACGGAACTAACACCAGAAAGAGGCAAATGCCAACGAACGTGATCGGAACCCAGAGAGATACCTGTTCGACCAAAAAGGTTGTAGTCTTTTATTTCCGGACGTGATGAGATCGCATGAGGCTGAAACGTTGGCAACGTACGAATGCAACGAAAAAAATATATATTTTTATTGAAGATTTGTTCACTTTTTAAAATGATCCCAATTTTTCGAGCCGATATATTTTCGTGGAGGCAAAAACCGATCGTTTTGTCGTGACAATTTAATTCTAAATATAAATTATGAGCTCTGGCAAAGAAAAAAACGAATTTCGTTGCATTCCAATAATGCAAACTTCAACGTTATTCCGATCAATGGAGTTAACGTTTCGAACGAGACAGTGAGATAGAAAAAACTCGTAATCAACGTTAAAAATAAATAAAATCTTTCTTTTAACAGAAAAAAAAACGTATAAATCGAGAAAAGTTACTCGCCTTGATTGGTCTGTTCATGCCTGGCCGTTTGTATCTCAACCACAATATCCCAGCAACCGAGAGCATTATGAAGAAAGATTCAACGATGCTGCAATACGTGATGAGCACTGCGACGTCCGTGGTGCACAACATAACCAGAGAAAGTAAACACTGTGGAAAAAAAAAGAAAAAATACGAAAACGGTTTAAAAAAAATCAGCATCAGGAATTTTTTTTGCGGTTTTTTTTCTCCAAACTAAAAATTCAATGCTCACCAAAAAAACGAGGGCCGGCGTAGGTGCGAATCTTCGAAGATTAATGTGACTGAGCATTTCAGGAAAATGTCCATTTCTCGCGCCCACGAAACACATTCGCGAAGAAGTCATGATGTGGACACTCAAGCCACCGAATGCAGAGGCCGCTACTAATACCGGCATGATCCACGATGCCATGCCAAGAGTTTGGTCCCCGAGAGTCTGAAAATCAAAGAAATTCATTTTTAACTCGTCGTCTCGTCAAAACATTGAAAACTTACACTAACTAATTGGAGAATCATTTTTTGCGGAAGCAAAAACTCTTCAATGTGGTGAACTGTTAATAAATAAATCAATAAAAAAAATAAATAAATAAATTAACAAATCAATAAATAAATGAATGAATGAATAAATGAATAAATGAATGAATGAATAAATGAATAGATGAATAAATAAATAAATGAGTAAATAAATAAACTGTTAATTTATTGGTTTATTCATTAATTAACGGTGTTAATTAATAACTCTTCATTGGTTAATTATTCGAATAATTAACAGTTATTAATAAATAAATGAATAGATTAAATGTTAATTAATTAAAAGTTAATCTTCCGAATTGATTAATAATGAACTGAATACGTACTACGGCAATCGCATTGGAAGCGATCATAGCGGTGGGTGTGAGAACGGCAAGATAAGCGATATTGGCCAAAACATAAATGAAAGTAACCAGCGGCAATGATATGTAAATGGCTCTTGGCAAATTTCTGAAACAACGAAAATAATTAGCTTTCATTATTGGGATCACAAAAATTTGAAATTATGGCGGAAGATAAATATGATGAGATGAAAGAAAAATAATTAGGTCTCACTTGTAAGGATCCTTCAACTCTTCGGTCATAAAGTTCAGGTAATTCCAACCGGAATACGAAAATATTCCGAGATAGAAGGCGACCGCGATGTTTCCTGGATCTGTCGTCGTCCCTTTGAAGGAATCCTCGAAATTTTCCGTTCTCCCTGAATCAGAGGGAGAATTGTCAAAAAAATTAATAAATTTTTATCCTGAATTCACTTCAGTTCGTAAAAAAAATTAAAGAAATTTAAAAAAAATTGATTGGGCTTACCCATTGCGAGCCAGACGATTCCAATCATCACGATTATCACGAGAGCGAAAATTTTAGCGACCATAAATACGTTTTGCATTTTTGAAGTTTCCTTCACGTTGTAACAATTGACGAATGTTAAAAAACCTTCGAAAAACAAGTTGACACATTTTTTAGATGAAAAAAAACATGAAAAATAGTTTGTTTTCTTGATATTAATTAACACACGGTCGGTTTAATTGTTAATTAGTTCTTATCTCTCTTACATATGGTTGCTGCAGCTATAAGTCGAACTGCGTCGTCAGGGGTCGAACAATTTGGGAAAAAAGGCTTCAGCACGTATTCGGCAAATGTCAAGGCCATTATCGCGTTAGTTGTAGGCCTGCAATGTCATTCAAAAAATTTTAATTTTTGTTTCATCGAGAAACGAGCGTCGTTGATAAAAAAATGAAAATCTTTTTTTCTTGTCAGATTTTTCAGCTTAAGTCTCGTGAATTTTTGTCATTTGTCGTTTCTATTATGAATAATAGAAATTAATTAATTAATTAATAAATAAGTAAAAAACTAGAAAATAAATAGAAATAAATTTAAAAAATATATGAAATATAAAATAAAATAAAATGAATAGAAAATAGAAAAATTTGAAAAAAAAAGAAAAAAAATTTCTTCGCCTCTGTCTCTGACAAATATTGCATAATATTTCGGTTAACTCACACAAATATGAGGTTCGCAGCCCAAAGATACAAGAAAGATGGGAGAGCACCAAAGGCCTCGTGAATATATGCATAATCGCCTCCACTGCGCGGAATACTCGTGCCTAATTCGGCATAGCACAGAGCTCCGATCGTCGACAAAAGTCCACATAGCACCCACACTATCAATGACAATCCTATACTGCCAACTTCCTCGATAACTCCTTTCGGTGAGATGAAAATACCTGCAGACGAAAACAAGTGGTTTGTGTTAAAAAAAAAAACAAAGAATAAAAAATTATTAGCAAAAATACAAAAATCCTTGAAAGATCTGAACGAACGATTTTTACTGAAAAAAAAAAACAAAAAAAAGACGTTTGTTCGATGCAATTCTTGAAAAATGGAAAATTACCTGATCCAAAAATGATTCCAAGAATAATGGCAACTCCTTCCAAAAGCCCGAGTTGCTTTTTCATCTGAACTCTTTCTCCCAGCCCAGAATTTTTTTTTGATTCATGTTCATCGGCATTTATCGGTTGCAACTCCCGATTGCTGACGTCCATCGTGCGTTTCACCATATTTTACTGACAAATAGAAAAACCAATCGTCAGAGCAGAATATTGTGAGATGACGCGTCGATAAACATGAAAGAATGGAATCCCCGGCTTCTTCAGAGAATTGTTTTTGAGGATTGATCAAAATACAGCGTACAATGATTCAGAGACTTTACGATTACAGCCTCTAAGAATTTCCTCAACAAATAACAATTAACTCCAAACGGGGTCAAGTGCGCACATTATTTCACTGAACCGCCAAAGACCAGTCAATGAGTCAAGAAAACTGACATTCCGATTCAACTCCGACCTGTGCCGCTTCTCGTAAATCATTGATATCGCAACGTCTTATCTATTTTTAGATAGATTGGCTAATTGGTAATCATTTTATCGCGAATTATATCTGCGCCACAAATGTGCGTGCGCTGAGCAGGTTTCTAAGTTTCGAATTGTCGTTCCAATAAAAAAAAAAATAATAAAAAAATGGAAAAATGAAAACAAACAAAATTTTTTTAATAAAAAATGGAAAAAAAAAAGCATTACGAGGAAATCGAAATGTGAGGAATTGAGAAAATTTTATATACGAGCAAAAACTGTCGATAATTTGCGAGAAACAACAATTAATTCCGAGAATTCGATAAAAACAATATTGCTGGAGTTAGCAATGTCGGAATGCTATGAAATGTCGTTTTTTTTTGCCGAGGAGAAGATTTTTCAATGAAACCAAATTTTTTTTGGGATTCAAACAAAAAGTTTATGGAAAAAGGAGAAACGATGGTTTTTGTCGTAATTAACGATAGGCGGAGGTCGATTTTTATAGAGTCGGCAGATTTAGGATTTACCGCCGGAGAAAAATGCGAGCTGGAATTTTTTGTACGATAGTGAAGTTCGCCGATATATTTTTCTGGAGAAAAAAATAAATCATTTCATCATGACAATTCAATTCTGAATATGAATGATGAGCTTTGGCAAAGAAAAAAGTGAATGGACACTTTAACGTCATCTCTTTGCTGAGTGAATAAATGTTAGATGTGAAAAATAATTTGTCACTTACCAACTTAGTATTTTCGTTGATCAACGAATCGTTTAACTGTACAGAATCTAGATAGATATCTGGAGATTTTTTGCTACAAAAAGTGATAGCAAAAGTGATTGAGGCAAAAAACTTCGATCGGGTTGATCGTATTTCTAAAAATTCTCCTCTCGCAGCAAATTTGCTGCTGCAACATTCTCTGCTGAAATGAGGAGAAGAGAAATTGATTTTTCAGCACCGGGAGATTGAATTGAAATGTTTGAAGTGAACTTTTGTTCAGCTTTTTCGTTTTTCCGAAGTTACGGTATTTGGCAAATATCCAATCGATCAATTTCACATAATCCAACGTGGGCACGCGTCTATATAGATTGGAAAGTATACCGTAACCTCTCTTTTGAGGTGCACGACAAAATAATATCGTATTTGGCTTACTTCCGCTATGAAAACTCGTCGCGAGTGCCCGTTTTTTCGTTATCCGATCGTCACTCTCGTATCAAACACTTTTGTTGACTGTTGTATTGTATTATCTTCAACAGGCATAGATACGCGATGCAAACACGTGTCCGGTTACATATAACAACTAACGAGTAGTCGTGGGGTAAGACATATATGGCGAGCCGGGGGCTCGAAAAATAAGAGAAAAAAGAACCGATGCGCCTGGAAGAGTAATGTGACGGGGTGACGGGTAAAGTGACCGAGTGCGTGGTGAATCGTTAAATTCATCGAACTGAAGTCGAATAACCGAAAGTCGAAAGATATTCATCACAAAAAACGTTAGGGAGGCAAAATCTAATGGCGAAATGAATGACAGCGTGAAAAATATAATTTATTTATTTACAACGTAGATGATACGTATTTCTATGTACAATAGTGTCTCGGCTCGGCGAAAAAAATCGTGGTCCATGTTTTTTCATCTCCAGTAAATAACCCCACGTAGAAATAACTGTGCGTATTATTATTTTGTATAAAACATTTAATAATAAAAAAACATTTTCTTCACCAAAAATCAAACATATGACCGATACATGTAAAGCGCACTTTCTTATCGTCTATTCAGTGCCAAGAATCTCATTTTTTCATAGTCAAAGCATCAAATATTGAGATGCAAATAAGACGCGACAAAAACTCGCAATATTTTGTTAAGATTTTCTGTTGTTTCCATATCGACGATACTTAGATTGTCACCTGGCGTGTGCCAGAATGGCGGAAATCCATAAGGTATCAAATGGAGGATGGGAACATCTAGAACGTGCCAAATATCCAATTAAACTAATTTTCGTTTTTGCGACAAATATAATCCACATTTTACGATCCTCAAATGGATTTTCGAGAAAAATGAAAATTAAATGAAAATTAAAAATTAAATTGAAATTGAATTTGATTCAAATTTGAATTGAATTAAAATTAAATTTTAATTCGATTAAAAATTGAATCAAATAAAAATCTAATTTTAATTTGATTCAAATTTGAATTAAATTGAAATAAAAAAAAAATTTTAATTTGATTAAAATTTGAATGAAATTAAAATAAAAATAAAATTTTAATTTTATTAAAATTCGAACGGAATTAAAATTGGAATTAAATTTTGATTTCATTGAAATTTGAATTCAATTCAAATTCAAATAAAATTTAAATTAAACACTAATCGACAAAATTAAAATCGAAGGATTAAAACAAAATTGTTAATTAATTAAATTAACGAAATTAAAACAAAAAAATGAAGAAAAACAAAAAAAAAAATAGAACCCAAACCGGCGATGAAAAATTGTTTGGGTCAAATTGACCCAGTGTGTAATCCGAGGGTTAAATTAATATTCGTCAAATTTGCAATACGTACTTCTTCTCAAAAATGGTATATGATCATCCTCCACGGCGTAGCTCACATGTTCGGGGTAAGTTTTGAAATATTGAGGTTCCGACATGCCGTACGCATAGTTTTGGAATTTTCTCAATTTGGCCAAGGAACGCTCAGCTTTTACAAGCTGCGAGTACCATCGTGAAGTATTTATGAAATAATTATAAAACGTCGGATCAGCCGCGCCAAGGAGGTCCAGCAACATCAGTATGTCCTGCGAGTTGGACGAAAAAAACTATATTCCAAAAATAGTTAAAAATGAAAATCATTGCTATTCTGAGGATTGACTTTGTTACGTACTATTCTGTCCAGTTCATTGATGTCCGACTCAAAGCCAAACGTCGATGTTTCGTTTTCCCATTTGGTAGCCAAGTGTCTGGCTCCGTATATCGAATCGCTCGGGCCCCATTTTAAAAAGGCTTCCTCACCGTCAAAGAAAATAAACTTCAGACTTACGTTACCCTGGTCCTGAAACAAAAAATTATTGAAAATATTAGGATTTTCTATATATTTTCTTCTTATTGGTATTTTCAATTTTTTTTACATTATTATTTGCTTTTTTTTATTTTTGGATTATTTTTCATTTTATTTAATTAATAAAGGAAAAAAAATTGATTTCAAAATGGAGAATAATTAAAATTATTACGATTTTCTGTATATTTTCATTTTATTGGTATCTTCATTTTTTTTTTACTTCATTATTTTTGATTTTTTCAATATTCGGATTATTTTTGATTGTTTTTATTTAATTATGAGAAAAAAACGCAACGAGAGAGATTTTGACCCAAAACCAACGTCAAGCGGATGTTCAAGAATTTATTTCTGGGCTGGAGAGTCGCTAAGAAAAAATCTTGGCCATACTCACGATTTTGGAAGCACTCAATTGTTCTCTCATGACTGTAGCGAGATTGAGAAGTTGTGCGCATGGAACTGCGCTATCAGTAGCTCCGACAAAGTTACCCTCTCTGGTGTTCAAGGAATCGTAATGGCAGGCCATAATTAAATAGCGTCTGGCATTGCTATCCAGACTAGCGACAATATTTTCAAACTCTAAAGTACCAAAGTTTGGTGTATTTGCTTTAAAAGCATCATTTTCCAGGGTCCATCCAAGATTTCTCAAAGAATTCTTCAAATACTGTAATAAGAAGAATTGTTGTATTTTTCGTTCTGATCAAATTTTTTATTGGCCACTCAGAATACGAATAAAGAAAAAAACGAATCTGGGCTTTTTTGAATATGGACAGCGAGTCGGTTTTTTTTTCGACAAAATTTTAAAAAAATTTATGATCAACATCATTATTATATGATAACAATGATTTTTAACCTAAAAAAACGTCATTACGAGTTGGCACCTCTTGAATCGAACAATTTTCATTTGTTGTCGATTTTTCCGGTAAAATTGTGAGATTGAGAAATTATTCAAAGTATTACACATGCACGTTGTAATTGCGTATGTTTAGTGAGGATGAGAATAGAACGGAAGCGAATAAGCAATATATTTTGACCGATGTGAACGGGAATAATGGTACGTACTTACTTTTTTAACTTTGGCGTGTCCATCACTGCCGACGACCCGCGGAATACATATATTTTCAAGAACCTCATTCATGTGTGTGATGTTTGTCATGTCGGCGATCCTGACTAGCTGAGTTTCATTGAAGTTTTTCGGCGGATGTAAAACCTCAAAATGTCAACAACAAAAAGATGCAAAATAATCCAGATGTTTGTGTTTCCAAATGGAACGAAGTTTCACATTACCAAGAATAAAGTGTTTCGTAATCGCGTCGTACGAAAATAAAGTTGACCGACAGACTTTTCCGTGTTTATTTTATTCAAATTAATTCAAATGTAAAAAAAAATAAACAAATGATAAACGATTGGATAATTAATGCAATTGCGTACTCACTTTTTCTGTTCTGAATGAATTAGTTATGAATGTTTCTTGGGCTGTGATATAAGGTACTAAAATAGTGAGGCAGAGCCTCGTTAGTGAGGAAAACATGCTGTTGCTCGTTCGAGAGTCGCGGAGATACTGGCCAGCTCCAAGCTCTGCTGAAGCTCTATATATTCTTTCTATATACATCGACGTGTTTGCTGAAGACGAGAAGACCACGTGACCCGACATTCTCTCTTCTCCAGACGCGTAACAAATAGTCCAGTTATCATTCGTGATTTTGAGTGACAGATCTGGGCGAGAAATAGTTCAGAATCAACGTGACGAGTATTTTGGTTTCCTGCACAATTGGAATCGCGTAATTCTTGATGGATCGAGCAATTGCATTTGAAAAATGAGCACGCATCTGGAATTTTTTTTCGCGGCGTGCAACATTTTGTAAGGCGAACGCGTCGCAACGGAAGTGACTCGAGTCTTGAAAAATGGGACAATTAAAAATCCATCATTCGTGCTCAGGACGCGCGATGTATATTCTCTGGGACGGAGGGAATCCCATTTTATGGGATTCCCTGCGTTCTTAACGATGCACGGCGGACATGTTTACACAAAGACGCGGCTGTTTTCCTTTCATAGCGGAGTTACTTTCATTTCGGTGTTCGATTCAGTGTGTCACACAGTCATGAATAAAATTTAGACGCGTTTATTTGTTCTACGGTTTAATATTTAAGGGCTTAGCCTCGCAAGAGCTAGAGTGACTCAAAAAACCGGAAACTTTGTCAAATAAGATGTTTTTTACTCACCGTACACCTGTGATATTCCGAAGAATCCGTTCATGGGACATGGCAACCCCGTAAAAAATGGTGAGGCCCATCAAAATCGTTGAAATTCAAGTTGTCAGAATGTCACGACCATTTCAGTACAAAATTAAAGTAAAAAATGCCGGAGAAATGAAACTTTCGATCGATGCATATAAATAAGACAAAAATGAGATGACCTTGAAGTTTGCACGTTGGAATGCAACGAAATTCGTATTTTTCTCAGCCCAAGATCATTATTTTAATTAAAAATTCAATTTCGATGATAAAACGATCGGTTTTTGACCCCAGAAAAATATATCGGCTCGAAAAATTTGGATAATTTCAAAAATTAAATAAATTATTAATAAAAATGAATATTTTTCGTTGCATTCCAACGTTGTGACCTTCAGAACCAAAAAACAAGTGTCACAAATGTCAGTCGGGCGGAATACGCCTGAAATAAGATGCATGGAAAAAAAGGAGGTTTGTTGTTTTCTTTTATTAACTTTCAGTTTATTGACTGAAAAACGCGCGTAAATTGGCATAGACTAATATTTTCTAGATTCGAAAAACGTAAGTCTTAAATATTGTTTTTTTCTTTTTCGCGTGAGCTGTGATGGTGAATAGATTTACCTCAATTCCATCATTCCATTTGGATGAAACAGATGATGGATGACGCCGGAATGACGACGACGAATAAGCGCGCTCAATAATAATAATTTATCGATTATTTATCGTTAGAAAATTAATACATATTATTTAATTAATGGGAAACCGCGTGAATTAGCAGTTTCGCATGCAAATACATCGACGTGTGGATTCTCGACGTTTTGGATTTTGAGCAACACCGTCTTGCGGTTTTCGAACAATTTTTTCCTCAACAATTAACAATAAAATGCAAATTCGAGCCTTTTTCTCGTTTTTTTGCATTTCCCGAGCATCGTACTCCTTCGTAAATATATATCAATATATTCAAACATTTTCCGAGACCAAATTTACCTTCGGAATAATTTTTTCCATTTTTCCTTTTTTTTTTGCTTCTCCTCCAAAATATTGAGGATTCCTATTGAACGAAACGTTTTAAAAAATTGATATTTAAGTGTATAAGTTAAACAATTACGAAACTATCGATATATATATTTATAAATAATATAAAACTCGCTTTCTCGATCGGATCCTCCGCCCCTTTCGTTAATTTCGAAAAAAATTCATTAGTTTTTCATGTCGGTAAAAAAAAAACCTGAGCAGTAGCTCGTTCTTGTTGTTTCGATTAATTTCAATGTTTTTTCAACCTCGGGAGTTCCGCATAACGGAATCCGCAACGGAGGGGCCTCTTTTTCATTTTTTTTTTCGTTTTATCACTTTGTAGATTTTCGCCCCGAAGATTGAGATTGTTCGGACGATGTTTGTTGGGTTTTTTCTCTTTTTTTTTCACGTCTCTCGAATTATCTGCTTCCCTGCTGGTTTATCATGCTTTCTCGAAGATGTTGATCAGCTCCACGTGTACGATCGTTCATTTGGTGCTTCAGTAGTTGTAAGGCCCGTATTGCGAGCCGTGATAATAGGGTCCCGGATAAGCAGCCGGTGCTGGGTAACCCGCGTAAGCGTATTGTTGCTTTTGTGGATAAACTGTAAACGATAAACAGACGATAGTGATTAACATTTAGAAAATGCGAAATTCCATGGCAAATTAAAAAAATCTTTGTTAATTTTTTCAAATCTTTTCAAATTGTTTTTTACAAAGCGAGATAAATTATGGGAAAGAAGAAAAATGTTAATGAATTGCGATGTTTTCGTGAGAGAGCAATGTCGAATTTTATCATTGAAAAATCTCGTGGGCCTAAAAAATTCTCGAATATTTCACGAAATTAATTTAGAGACGGAGAGAGACGAGCCGAGCAAAAGCTCTTCGGTAAGCACATTACTCTTCATACTTTTGCTGCTGGCTGTGAAGGATTCCCCAAGGAATTTACGTCATTGGAAAATTTCATCAACACCCAACCGAGGGGAAAAAAAACTTCTTTATCTCTCTGGTGTGCGTGGGTGAATGTGGTTAAAAATTCAAAAGACGGTGGATTGCTTGTCACTCAGAGAGCGTGGGCACTCGAGATGCTACGGTTCCAAGTCACGTTTCTTCAACGTTATCATCAAATGCCACGAATCAAATGCACAAAAACGGTCAAATACGAAAGAATTTTTCCATACAATAAAAAAAAACATGAAATAAAATATAAAATAAAATAAAAAATAAAATGAAATAAATCGAAAATTAAAAAATTGAAATAATGAATAAAAAAAAAACAGCTAAATGATTTTAATGAAAAAAAAACTGCGGACGAGCCAAAAAATGATTTTTTCGTCTCTCAATTTTGCAATTTTGGTGAATTTTTGCGTTTGTTCGTTTGAAAAAAATCGATAATGAAACGATAAGAAGAAAAAGAGACTCGGAGTGCGGGTATTCAGGCAAGTATGTCACTTTCCCACTGACTGGTACTTGGCAGTAATGACGGTGGATAATTTAACGCGAGCGCGCGTTCCGTCCGGCAAAGCCGGACTTGGTACAGTCACACGATGAAAAAGTTTCTCTCAATAAATATCTGGCTCTCTTTTTCTAAATTTCTGTTTGTCTCTCTTTCTCTCGATAATCCGGACTGGCAGCGAGTCTGTCCCGTGGCTCCTTGACCGAGAGAAATCATATTGAATCGTCGGCATCGATCAATCGCGTGAATGAATGGCATAGAAAGTACGAGTTTGAAATATTGCGAAAATAATGCATCGGCTTGAGGAGCATGTACGAAGAGGACAGAGTCAGAGCGTGACAAAATAAAATACAAATCCGTGAGCTGAGCGAGTCAAACAGAGCATGAGTCGGCGATGGCTCTTGAGAACAAAAAAAAAAAATAATAAATAAAAAAGAAAAAAATGGTAAAAATAAATAAATAAAATGGAGAAAAAGTAAAAGTGTTGTAACGCGATGAAAAATGAATATCGAACGAGCCTCGAGCTCGTTTATTCCGTTGCAGTGTGAAACTCGTCTCCTTTCAAATTCTATTATTTTCCAACGTTGTTTTATAAACGTGCGCATAAACCTATTCGCCTCGAGTCTCCAGTCACGTTAGAGTTTGCAGTCCTGCAGCTTATTCTTTCGAGCATAAAATATTTCTTTTTTTTTTCTCCACCTTTCACTCAATTTTATGCAGCCGATCATTGCGATTATTAATAGTGAATGTGAGACGCATTCATCAGCTAACGAAATGGATTATTTGATGACTCTGAAGCTCGCAACGTTGAGATCCAACGAAAAATCCTTTTCCTATTGATTATTTATTGAATTTTCGAAACTTTCGCCATTTTTTGGGTCGAGAGAGTTTTTCGATCGCAAGAGCCGATCGTTTTATTGTTCAGAATAAATATTGCAAAATAATTGCGAGCTCTGCTCAAGAAAAAAACGAATTATCGATTTTTCGCAATTTTTAAAAAGAATTTCAATACTTTCGCTCGTTCCTTTTGACATTAAATTGATAAAAAAAATAATTAGAGACTCGTTCCTCGTGAGATTTTTCTCTCCGCGATATGGATTTTTTGTCGAGCATTTCCTTGCCGAATTAGTTCGATTAAATCGATGACTTGACCGAAAAAAATGGCACTTTGGATTCTATGTCGTTAAGGTCCACGTAGGAGTGTTTTTCATGGGCGAGAAAAAATCGAAAAAATTCCAGGCCCCCTAGTTCGAGGGGTTAATCGATCGTAAAATGGGATTTGGAGCATGGACGAGATTTTTTTCGAGTTCCACATCGATCAGAGGTCACATATGTACATGAGAAGATTCGAAAATGGGGCAACGAGGCTTGGGTCTATGGGGGCCCATTAAAAAGAGGATTATTGGTTGTTTTTGTTGATTAAGCAAGCAGTTAATTCCTCGTTTATTTTGGATGGCTTTTTCTACTATTTTCAATTTAATTTGTTGGCGAATGTTGCGTTTCTATCGTTAGGAAACGCAGAAAAAATGAAAATACATTTAAAAAATGAAAAAAAAAAAAAAAAAAAAAAAAAAAAAAAAAAGAAAAAGAAAAAATAAAATTGACATACCCCCAACTAACCACACACGAAAAAACAATAAGATAGAAAAAATGAAAATATACAAAACAAAAAAAAAAAAAAAAAACAAAAAAAAAAAAAAATAAAAAAAAAAAAAATAAAAATAAAAATACAAATGAATGGCTTTGCAAAATCTCGACTCGACATCGCCG